>PVIY010045711.1:0-18913 GCA_004026745.1 Myrmecophaga tridactyla | reverse complement strand
TACACCATCTCAATCTTTATCGTCTATCTTTCTTTGTGATTTCATTTATGCCCCAGCCCTCCTCCCTCTATCATTCTCATATGCAGTTTCATTCAGTGTTTTAACATAATTGTATTACAGTTAGGTAATATTGTGCTGTCCATTTCTGAGTTTTTATATTCAGTCCTGTTGCACAATCTATATCCCTTCAGCTCCAATTACCCAATATCTTACCCTATTTCTATCTCCTGATGGTCTCTGTTACCAACGAAATATTCCAAGTTTATTCACTAATGTCAGTTCATATCAGTGAGACCATACAGTATTTTTCCTTTTGTTTCTGGCTAATCACACTCAGCATAATGTCCTTAAGGTCCATTCATGTCGTTACATACTTCATAACTTTATTCTGTCTTACAGCTGCATAATATTTCATCTTATGTAAATGTCACAGTTTGTTTAGCCAACTGTCTGTTGATGGACATTTTGGCTGTTTCCATCTCTTGGTAATTGTTAATAGTGCTGCTGTAAACATTGGTGTTTAAATGTCCATTTGTGTCCTTGGCCTTGTGTCCTTTGAGTAGAGACAGCATACAGATGGATCCTGTTTTTTAATCCATTCTGCCAAACTATGTCTTTCGATTGGAGAGTTTAATCCATTAACATTCAGTGTTATTACTGCATGGGTAGTACTTTCTTCTACTATTTTGCCTTCCGGATTTTATATGTCATATCTAATTTTCCTTCTTTTTACCTTTACTCATAGTCTTCCTTTCTACACTCTTCTCTACACCTCTCTCTTCTGTCTTCGTATCTGTCTCTAGTGCTCCCTTTAGTATTTCTTGCAGAGCTGGTCTCTTGGTCACAAATTCTCTCAGTGATTTTTTGTCTGAAAATGTTTTAATTTCTCCCTCATTTTTTGAAGGACAATTTCACTGGATATAGAATTCTTGGTTGGCAGTTTTTCTCTTTTAATAATTTAAATATATTATCCCACTGTCTTCTCGCCTCCATGGTTTCTGCTAAGAGATCTGCGCATAGTCTTATTGGGCTTCCCTTGTATGTGATGGATTGCTTTTCTCTTGCTGCTTTCAAGATCCTCTCTTTCTCTTTGACCTCTGACATTCTGATTATTAAATGTCTTGGAGTATGTCTATTTGGATCTATTCTGTTTGGGGTACGCTGCACTTCTTGGATCTGTAATTTTAAGTCTTTCATAAGAGTTGGGAAATTTTCAGTGATAATTTCCTCCATTAGTTTTTCTCCTCCTTTTCCCTTCTCTTCTCCTTTTGGGACACTCCCAACACGTATATTCATGTGCTTCATATTGTCATTCAATTCCCTAAGTTCCTGCTCATATTTTTCCTTTTTTTTTTTTTCCTATAGTTTCTGTTTCTGGTCGGATTTCAGATGTTCTGTCCTCCAGTTCAGAAATCCTATGTTCTCTCTCGAAATCTACCATTGTAGGTTTCCATTTTTTTTTCATCTCTCCTACTGTCTTTCATTCCCGTAAGTTCTGTGATTTGTTTTTTCAGACTTTCAGTTTCTTCTTTTTGTTCTTTCCTTGCCTTCTTTATATCCTCCCTCAATTCATTGATTTGGTTTTTCCGTGTCTGTTCGTACATTCTGAATTAATTGTTTCAGTTCCTGTATGTCATTTGAATTGTTAGTTTGTTCCTTTGACTGGGCCATATCTTCAATCTTCCTAGTGTGATTTGTTATTTTTTGCTGGCATCTAGGCATTTAATTACCTTAATTGGTTTATTCTGGAGATTGCTTTCACTTCTTTTATCTAGGGTTTTCTTGCAGGATGAATTTGTTGTCTATCTGTTCTTTGACATTCCGTTCAGCTTTATCTGGACCTTTAGCTTAAGTTTTGTTTAACAGAGGAGAATTTTTCAGTTCTTGTTTTCTTGTTTCTTGCCCTGCTTGTGTGGTACCTTCCCCACACACACACTTAGGAGGGTCTACTTAGATATTATAGACCCCAGCCAGATTTTCCCAGATCAAACTGGTCTGCTATCTGAGGAAAGAGTCACCTGAGTCAGTTTTCCCTGAGGGTGAGACCCAGCAGGTTGAAAGACTTTCCTGTGAAGTCTCTGGGCTCTGTTTTTCTTATCCTGCCCAGTATGTGGTGCTTGTCTGCCTGCAGGTCCCACCAACATGAGATGATGTGGTACCTTTAACTTTGGCAGACTCTCCCTGCTGGGGGCATGATGGAGACAGAGGAGAGGTTGTAGGCATGTTTTAATGGCTTCAAATTACCAAGCCCTGGTGTCTGAATTCCTTGAGGGAGGGGTTCCACCTGAGTTGGGCTTCACCCCTCCCCTGGGGAAGGTACAGGCTCCAGACAAGCCCTCAAATGAGCTTGTTTCTGCCTATGTCTGGGGCAGTTGCAGCCTGAGAAGCCCTGCCACTGAATCCAAAGGCAGTCAAGGCTTTGTAGGAACACAGCCACAAAAACCTGTTTCCCTTTTTTTTTTTTTCTTCCTTTTTCCATCAGCCCTGCCCCCTTGGCACCAGGGCACAAATGAGCAACCTCCACTTTGACCAGATTCACCTGAGCTGGGGGCCTATTTTTAGTAGTCAGAATTTGTTGATTAATTCCACAATTGGCGTTTGGTTGGGCTCAGCCCCTGCTGCTGGTAAAGTTCCTTTCCTTTCCCCTCTGGGAAGCAGCCTGTGGGGGAGGGGCACTGGCCACCGTGGCTTGGGGAACTCACGGTTCTGGGTGAGCTCGCAGCCAGTCCAGCTGGTCCAGACTGGGGTACTCTGTGTGTCCGGTCACTGTTGTGGCCCCAGGAGTTGTTCTGTACTGTTTCTGGTTATTTAGTAGTTCTTCTGGAGGACGAACTAAAATGTGCACATTGCTAAGCTGCCATCTTGATTATCTCTTCTCTGGCCTAATTTTTAATTCACTAATTCTCTCTTCAGCTGTGTCTAACCTGCTACCTAACCTGTCATATATTGTGATTTTAATTTCATTTATTGCTTTTTTCCAGCTAGAATTTTTCAATTGTGCTGTCTGTCCTTTTTAATTTCAGTTCTCTGCTAAAATTTTTAAGCTCATCTATTATTTTCCTGAAATACTAAGCACTGTTGTTCCTATTAGATTCCAATATATGGCATTTCTGTGAGTCTGTTTGATGTCTGTTTCTGGTTTTATTCATATTGTCCTTTCATGTGGTTGACTAATTTGTGTTGGGGTTAGATGCTTATCTGAAAAGTTGTTGCAATTTTTTTGAGGTCTAGGATGTTACCTTCCTCTAGATTTTTGCTTGTTTCTACCAAGCACCTGGAAATGCAATCTGTAATTATCTTATTCCAAGTTCAAGGCTTGAGACTTTCTGAACCCAGAATGACAGGAAGGTAGGCTTCAGGTTATGAGGGCTAGTTTACTCCCAGTACAACCATAGGGACCTTAGTCCAAGAATTGGATTGTTTATCAGAGTCCCTATTTTTAGTGGTCATCAGAGTCCTACTTTTTCTCCCTCTAGCTCTCAGTCCTGCAAGGCCTCCCATAACACAGCTCAACTGGCAAAAGTCTCCAGGTCAAAGGCAGAATTTAGTGCTTTCTTTACTTTCTGGGTTCCCAGTCAAAGTTGTTAGTCATTTGATGTTTAGATTTTTTTTTTTCACTTAGGTTTTTAGATTCTACCGAGTGTTGGTCTAAAGCGCCTAGCCTACCATTTTCAGAAGTGGGACCTCCCTCTCATGGAGTATCCACATGTCACAGAACTCTAGTCCATAACTTCACTGTACAAAGATAAAACCTCAGAGTTGTGAAAAGACTTCCTTAAGTTCACAGAATTAGGGTAGAGCTACATTTAGTCTGAGCTCAAAACTAGTAACTACTAAACTGTACTTGCATAACATCTGAACACTTCCAGGTTTTTATTCATCTGATGCAAGGAGAGCAATCTTGCCTAAAGGTCGGAGAATGGAAGTAACAACCTAGTCATATTTCCAATTCCTTTTATACATTCCTCCCCCAGCCCTAACCCATAGAGGAAAAAAAAATCTGATGTCTTATGGTCTGGAGATGAGGACTGGAAGAATCCTCCCCATCCCTAAACCTTGTTGATGCCCCCATGATCAGTTATTCCTTAGCCTTCAATGTTTCTTAACTTCTGTCATAACAGATCCCAACATCAGATTCCTCTAGATCCCACTTTATATCCTCTAAAACCAAGTTGTCTTCTGCCAGCCTCTTCTCCCTAACAAAACAAACACCAAAACACCCTCACAACAAAGACCACGCCATTTATTTACAAAGGCCAGTGTGGGAGTTGGGAGATGAAGGGAAAGTCCTCTCTGGACTGCTTGGGATCCTTTCCCATGCAGAGCAAAATTCTGTTCCTCTTGCCGCCATATTCTTAGTCATGAGTCCTCCAAGCAGCTGGGCCAAAAAGCACAGAGAGAAGTGATGGAAGCACCCCTGTGCTCCTACAGAGTGATCTGTTTGATCCAACAAATCAAAGGCATTATTGCCACCCTTTCCTCTCCCTCATCAAATAGAACTTTCTGGCCTGAAGGAAAATAGTAAAGAACTGAAATTGTAGGGGTTAGGAAGCCAGAGCCAGGGGCTTTGGAGGTAAAGACCTTTCTTCTACTTACCACAGTGAGGGATGATAAGTGTGCTGGTCAGAACCCTGACAGCTTCAGAAGGACCACACATTACCCTTGGGTTACCTGCATCCAAAGGCCCAAGGGACCTAGCTTTCTTGGCTGTATCCATTTCTACCCCAGAATGGCCCTTCTACCACTTCCCTCTAGTAGGAAAGAGCTCTGAGCCAGGAATCAACAAAGAATTCACAAACACCCCCAAACTCTCTCTCTCTCTCTCTCACATACACACACACACACACAATTTCCCACTACTGACGTAGATACCAATCCCCTTCATGCCTTTTGAGGTTGTCAGGGGGGTCGAAGTGACCAGTGGCTTGGGACACAGGCAGTTTCTGGGTTCATGGAGATGTGTGTGTGTGTGTGTATGTGTGTGTGTGTAAGTACACGTGTTTGATGAAACGGAGCCAATATGACCCCTTGTGAACTGCAGCTCTTAGTTCTGTGATCCCCTTTCTTTAGCTCAAATTCCATTAGCATCTCTAAGTCTCTTTTGTCAGGCCTAGGCCTGGACTATCTCACCTAAAAGAGCTACTAGTGTTTCCACTCTTTAACTGTCAATTCCAACTTCTAAGCCTTTACAGACAACTCAGATTGTCTCTTTCATTCCCGTCCTCCAAAAAAGCTCATTTCCTACTGTTCTGCACAGATTTCCTTAGGCTGCTCCAAGGCTTGCTACCTCCTTGTCCACAGGGCTGTGTTTCATTGCCCTCTTCACACAGGGGGAACAGGCATCGTCCTCTTCCCCCTGGAAGTCCCAGCAGAATCCAGGAAAAAGTGCTGGATGAAGTGACCAGAACAGGGGTGAGGAGGAGAAAAATCACAGACTGCCTGTTTTACCTGCCCTCCTACAGAGTGTGAAATTCTAGTACTACTCCTTTTCTTCTTTGCAGAGGTTGGGCTGGGGGTGGGAGGGGATGGGGGGATGGAGAAGGAAGAAAGAGTAAAAGTAAGCATAAAACAATCAAAACTCTAGCGGTGTCAATGGGAGACCCTGTTCCAGCAAACTGCACTGCCACTGAGAAGTTTAGAGATTGCAAAAGGTGGTTGTGCAGCAAGAAGGTAGGGCCAATCAAACACAACTGTGAAAACTTTAAATAGCTCTGCTTAAGGAAGATCAGAAGAGAAGATTCAGTAAAAGATGTAGATGTAAAAACTAAAATTCTCAGACCGAGCTACTGGGTTGGGACCCATGCCTCTAAAGTCACCCTGCTGTCTGGAAAGGACAAGGGAGAAGGCAGAGGGATGACAAGCTGCGGAGGGTGGGGGCTGTCAGAGGAACCAAACACTGGCGTCAAGGGAGGGGAAAGGCAAGAGGCATGGGCCGAGGGATTAGGAGAGCTGAGAGCCCAGGAGTCTCTCGATAGCTGCGTTGACGTCCCCTCCTGTGGCGATCAAGGCCTGCAGGTTAGCCTCCCGATTGATGAAGCCCATGGAGTTGAGCTGCTCCAGTTGCTGCTGAAATCTTACTTCTGGTGTCTGCACCTGGAGGGAAGAAGCCTTGTGAACCAGGCACAGGACCAAGCAGGGGCCTATCTGAACCCAAGAGTTTATAGTGGAGGGAAAAGGACCAGCCCGTCTTCTCCAGAGTCTTCAAAGCCTGAGGACATGTGGGGTTCGGGGGCAGATATATTGCAAATGGGGCAAAAGGAGTCTGGATTTCAAGTCACTAACCAACTGTGCAATAATAAGGAGGAGGTATTTTTCTCAAAATTTCAAAGTAATTGAAAAGCCTCGATTAGCCTATACTTTCTAACTGCTTTGCACAAACACTCTGGAGATGTTAAAAGACATTCCAAAAGCCAAATGCTCTGTGGGCAAATAAGTCGCATGCTAGACACTACCTCCAAATGCCCTCTTGGCAGTTATCACATACACAGAGATATTAAAGGCCAGCCAAGGGCCTCAGGAAAGAAAGAAAAAACCTGCTTAATTTTGCTTAATTGATCAACATAAACAATTATTTACAAAAGAGAAGGCTTTTCATTCTTGACACTCTAAACATCTCCTGGAAATTTTTCCCCAGGGGATTTTTGGGAAATACTAGCTTAGTTCAAAAAACCAAAGGCTCTTGGACCTGAAAGGAGCCCATAATCACAGTCCACCTGCCCACTGATAGAAGGAAAATGTGACCCAGAGAAGGAAAGGACCTGCCTAGGGTCTCAGAGCAAGTCAGTCACAAAGGGCAGTACAGCAGCCCTCTCCAGTGTTCTGTGTGCCTCTCATCACTGTCCACAGAATTTAAGCTGGACTGGACCTTAAAGATCGCTCAGTCCAGCCCTCTCAGTGCCTTGCACAGAGCTGGGCATACAGTAGGCACAAAATTTATTTTTGTTGAATGACTTCTTCAGATGAGTCACAGAAAGGTTAAGAGGTTTGCCCAAGGTCATTCCCCCTCCTCCGCTAGTCCCTGACCTTGGCTTTGTGGTTCAGGGCTCTAATCACCTGACTTCCCAGAACCCTCCTCTCTAGAATCCCAGAGATGGAGAGTGCTTGAGTTCTCAAAAGACTCCTTTTGATATTGAGATACAATTCAATATTGGAAAACATAGTGATCAAAGTAAGTCCTGGAGCCAGAATACCTGGGCTTGAATCTTGGCTCCATTACTTACTAGTTATATGACCCTGAACAAGCCACTTATCCTCTCTGAGTCTCAGCTTTTCTCATCTATCAAACAGAGATGATGTTAATGGCTTTCTCACAAAGCTGCTGTGAGGAATAAATTAAATGAGCTCTTATAAAGCACTTAGAAGAGTACTTGGTACATGGTAAGTGCTACTACTCTTCTTGTTTCCATTTTACAGCTCTGGAAACTGAACCCAGGGAGGATAGGTAACATGCCCAAGTCCAGTAAGTGGCTGACCAGGATCTAAAACCAGGTCTGGCAGACTCTGATGCCTGCTCTGCTGCCTCCACCCGCCTGCTACCTTCACTCTGTCCTACAACACAGTGGTGGGCTCAACACCAGCTCTGCTGCCCCATGTACCTGTGAGTTCCCACTTCCGGACAAAAGCTGGATCATCTGTTGCATGAGCTGCTGCTGAGCACTGGAAGTCCCTGTTGGAGATGATGTGGCTGGCGTGGCTGGCAAGGAGTTGGGGGCCTCAGGCACAGGCCCAGCATTGTTGCCTGCTGAGGGTGCTGGGGTCCGGGACATCCCAAAAGACCCAAGGCTGCAGACAGAAGATAACTACATGAGAGACTGAGAAGTGGGAGACAGCATCCAAGGAAGGGATGGAAATGTGAGATCCAGAAGGAAAAGCAATTGTACAACACAGGAAAACCAGACCCTCATAGAAATGAAGGCTACCAGGAAAGTGACAGAGAGGAGTTGAAGGGGAGGAGTGGCCAGAACCTTGCTACCCACCTGCCCCCCACCCTCACCTGGGTACCAGCCCGGGGGCCTCAGTCTGCAAGGTCTGTAATCCCTGCTGGATCTGCAGCAGTGCCTGCATGGCGCGGGGATTGGTAAGGATGGAGAGCGACTCTGGGTTCTGCATCTGGAGGAAAATGAGAAGAGAAAGGCCAAGGGAGGTAGCAAGAAAGAGGAGGCAGCTCCAATCCCAAGTCCAGAGCCAAGCTGTGCTTCCTCTCTTAAGTCCCAACCACTGGGTTTCAGGGTCCACCCCTTGCCCTCGATCTCTAATTTCTACAGGCTTCTCACTCACCTGTTGCAGGAAAACTGGGAGCTGCAGGCGAAGCTGTTCCTGCAGCTGGGGGTTCCCCGCAAAGAGTGGCACATTCACCATCATCTGCCAAGGTAAAGTTAGTAGGGGGAGGCCTGGACTTACCCACCTTAAAAACTCCCCTACAGCCAGACTCCCTCAGCCCCTCCTACCACCACAGGAAACCTGGACAGCTTTTCCAAAGATCTCAAAGTATCCTGAAGGCCTAAGTAGGACAGGGAGAGGAAATGGAAGTATAATCTGGGCAATGGTGAGTATCACAAGTCAAGCAGCTCAGCCCTGGGTCTGATGATGATGATGATGAAAGCTAATGCTTCAAGCATAGAGTGCTTGCCATGTGCCATACCTCTTCTAAATACTTTACATGTATTAACTCATTTAACTCTCACAATAACTTTATAAGGTAGAAACTACCATTATCATCATTTTACAGATGAGGAAACTGAAAGATTAAATAACTTGCTTAACTCACACAGTAAGGCAGTAGGAGCGCTTAGGATACAAACCCAGGCATCTGGCTCCAGAGTCTTTGCTCTTGACTACCCCAAAATATGGCTCCCAAATAGGGGCTACCCTCTCCCATCGGCCAGTTCGATACCTGAGCAGCAAAGTCAGGGTTCTGGGCTAGCGTCTGCATCATGCCGCGCATGTAGGGGGCCGAGACCACATTCCGCATCAGCTGGGGGTTCTCTGAGATCTGCTGGAGGAGAGCCTGCATTTCTGGGCTGTTGAACATCCCTAGGACAAGGAGGGGTGGGGGGAACAGAAGAGAAGGGGTCCAGATGGAAACCAGATGCCCGACTTCAATTTACCTTTCTTTAGATACTGAGTGGTGCAAAACTCAAAAAGGCAATCGTAAAATGGGCACCCAAGTATTATGGCATGGGTCCAAGTCTTACTGACTCCAAGGTCACCTCGCCCTGCTATGGCCTGGCCCCTTTCCCACTGACTTTGCTAAGGACAAGCCAGCTGGAAAGTGGGTCTGGTTCATGCCCCTCTGGACTGTTCCTACCATAAGCTCAGATAAAATTGGAAAGGATCCACTAAAGATCATCTAGACCCATGGTTTTCAAACTTGTCTTAGCAGCAGAGACTCTCTCACTCAAACCAAAACCCACTCAGAACCCAAAAAAGTCAATGCTTTGGTTGGAACAAGGGCAAGAGGCCTGGAGCTTCTCCCATGTGGTTCTCCCTCATCCTGGAGATGGTCCTGACTTCCCAGGACTTAGAAGCATAATTTAAAAACTGTGGATTAAGTGCAAGTTCCTTATTTTACAAATAAGGAAGCTGAAGCACCTAGAGGAGAAGGGATTTGCCCAATCAAGATGTCCCCCAGGGTGCAGAGAAATCAGGGCACCAACCAAAAACATCCTCAGGTCCCTGTGCTCAGCCTTAGTCCTATATATGAGAGTTGTGCAGTGTATAACCTGCACTTCTGTTCACAGCCGTCTTGCACATCCCTCAGCCCCAGCCTCACATCTGCCTGTGCCCAGGTCTGCCCTGATTCCTCTTCAGCACTCCCCTCCCCAGTCTGACCCATTTTCACTGGATAGGACCAGCAGGGCTCAAAGAGCTTAGGAGGTGGGGCCTGGTTTTAGTCATAAGCCCTTACTTGGGTCACTATCAGAGATATTAGGACATGACTAGAACCAACCCTCACCCACTGAGGGGCCTGGCCACTACCCCGGGCTGCAGAGCCCACTCTGTCAATACAGTCTCACCTTTCAAGATTGTGGAGCAGTGTGAACCCCATTCAGTCCGGGGGCAGAGGGGCTGCCCTGGTGACCCCACTAAGCTCCTTCCACCCCAGGACATACCTGACCCCAGGCTAGCAGCATTGATCCCAAAAGGGTTCGAGACTGTCGGGTGCACCTGGCTGGTCCCCGATCCTCCGGTGCCCTCCCCACCGGACCCGGGGGCCTGGGAGGTGGGGGGCGAGGGGCTCCAGGGGTTAGGGAGGGGCTCTCGATTCTCAGTCCGCAGAGGCTGGGAGGACGAGCTGTCGGAGTTCCCGGCCAGGGAAGAGAAGGGATTGTTGCCAAACTGGGAGGAGGGAAAGGTTTCGGGTTAAGGACTGAAACAAATTAGGGACCAGGGCCAGCCCTTTCTCTCCTCACACCTATTAGCCTCCCCTGCCCCAGGAAAGGGAGAATGAGCTAAGACCTTAGAGGTCCTTAGTACAATCTTTACAATGAGTAGCTCCACCCTGGCCCTGAGGGCTGGGAACTAGCTGATGCTAATGATTGGATAATGGAATCCCTCAGATTACGGGAAATTTCCCATTTCCCCTGGTGTCTACAAATACTCAGTCTCTTAGTCACCTACTCTGTGCCCCGTGGCACTTTTTATTTATACCTTTCCCATTCTGTAGTGAGATACCTGTTTTCCTATAGCTTTCAAGGGACAGACAAGGTTAGATTTACCTTTTGCACCCCCAGCCCCTAGCACTAGTAGGTGCTCAGTAATTGTTGGCTTCATGGAAGCTGGCTCTCAGACCTGGCTCTTCTACTTCAATCCTGAACGTCTCGAGCTCCCTCTTCCAGCTGCCCTGATCAATCCCAACTCCCCAAAGTAGCCCCCTCATTTCCCAGGCCTCTCTGCCCCCAGTGGCAATCTCTGTCTATCCAGGGCAACCACAATGGAATGCCACCCTGGGTGGCATGCCTCTAGCTGAGGATGACCTCCCTAGACCTTCTTCCACTGCTTCCCCACACACTATCTTTCCCTCCCTTCCTACCCCGCCTACCTGCTCCCACTGGCCACTTCAGCTGAACAGGCCTTGGTTTCCTCCTGCCCCCCTGAGCACGGGGCTCCTCACTATGTCACCCAGAGTCCTCTTGGGGGCTACACCCATCTCATGGTATGCTGTCCAAAGGCAGCTCCTGAACCTGCTCCCTCCCCGCCTCCAGCAGGCAGAGCAGAGCTCTGTCCAAGATGCATGCTCAGGGTGGGCTTGCTGAGGGAGTCCAGGTCACTCCCCCCGCCCCTGCCCCACTCGGCCTTCCCCAGGACCCTGGAGCTTGGCAGCTCCGTCTCCCCAGCTCCCGGGCCACCCTGACCTGAGCAGGAGGCATCTGAGCCGCCCCAACCCCTCCTCCCATGGGGTTTCATTTCCAGTCACTTCTGTTTGTTCAAAGTGGCTCATGGGGACCCTCCTGATCTGGGTTGTGGTTCCTTTGCCTTACCAGCTGCCTATTTAGGTAATAAAGCTCATGGCCAGGGTTCATGTACCTCTTTCAGATTTCCTGTTTTGGTAACTGCCTAGCACCTCACTCCACCTAGTCTGGGCCCTGCCTTGTTCTTCCCAGTACACCGTATGGACTTGAATCCCCTTTCCTGAACTCCTCATAGTGGTAAAGGCTACCATTTATTGAGCTCCCACCATGCCTGACACATTTATTCTAATGCTTAAATAGCCCTCTAAAATGCCAGTTCTCAAAGTGTGGTCTGAGGACACCTGTGAAGTTCAAAACTATTTTCAAACTTCTAAAACCTCATTGCCTTTTCACTCTCATTATCTCATAAGTGTACAATGGAGTTTCCCAAAGGCTATATAACGTATAAGACTGCAAAGTCCTGAATGCCGAATGCACAGCAGATTTGAGAATCCAACTGTCTTGTATGAAGCCAGGGATTAAGTCATTCTTTCCTCTGATTTTTTTTTTTGGAAAATACAGCTATTTTTCGAAGAAATGTATTATGTATATTAACATTAATGACTGTATTGTTATTTTTAGAGGAATGAATAAATATTTTTTAAATTCCTCAGTTTTAATTTTTGATATAGTAAATATAGATAAAGATATCCCACAAGAACAAAAGCTCTTTGGGTCCCCAATAATTTCTAAGAGTACAAAGGGTCCTGAGACCAAAATTATTAAGAACTGACTGCTCTAATATATCATCTCCTCTTTGAAAATGAGGAAGCTGTGATTCAGAATGGTTAAGTAACTCACTTAAAATCACACCTCTAGAAAATGGTGAAGCCAGTACTGGGACCCAATTTGTTGACGGCAAATGCAGTTTTCTTTTAGCTAACCCAGTGGTTCTCACCGTTTGCATCAGAATGAGCTGGAGTGCTTGTTATAAGCCTTTTTCGATTTTTGGTGTGTGCATGTGTGCACGTGCGTGTGTGTTTTCAACCAGGTGCATGCATTACTTTGATAAAAGAAATTTAATTAAATAACAAAAAAGATAAATTCCTTAAATATGCATAGTTGATTCCCCACAAGCAGTTTCTACAATTCACTTGAAAAAGCAATGCCAAGAATAACTGGGCAATGTTGAAGAATAACATGGGGGATTCACTCTGTCAGATATCAAGACTTAATTAGAAGACTGTGGTGCCAGTGCAGAGAGAGACAAACACCAGTGGAATAAAACAAGACCAGCAAGAGGGGCACCCACTATGGAAACTGGGTACAGAACAGAGACAGCAACAACAATGCATCGGGAAAGCGTGGGCCATTCATATATGGTGTTGGCAAACTGGTTATCCACAAGGGAAAAGCAAATGTGAGCCCCTGACCTCATGCCTGGCTCCTGATTACAGGGACCGTGTTCAGCTGTGTGCTGATGAAATGTGCATTCTTCTGTATGTATATTAGTCTCCAAAGCATTTTTAACATTGTTTTTAAAAAGCGAGTTAAAAACTATATGAACAGCATGATATCACTTCTGTAAGATTTTAAAATATGCAAAATATTATAGATTGTTTACAGATATATACATGGGTAATAAAGTGTAAATAAATGAAGTGGAATGATAAACACCAACTTCAGGGTAGTAGCTACTTCTGGATGGAAAGAAAGAAATAAAGTTTGGAAGCACCTAAAGGCTGTAGCTCTGTCTGTCATGTCTCATTTGCAAATAATAAATATGTCTAGAAAAAGAACAAAATTCTACATCAGTTACCTCTGCGGTAGAAAAAAGGTAACTGGGAGATGGAAATAGAAGAATCCATTTGTATTCCTTTGTTTAGCTTATAAAACTTTCCATGCTTTTAAAATGTCCTTTTGTTTACTTTTTATTACTTTTGGATTTTGAACCAAAATGTACAATACATTCAATACAAATTAAATTTTAAAAAGAACCAAAAATGCAATGAAACCACATAGGGCAACATGTTAGGTTTAGGTAAAGTTGGCTGCTGGAAAAAGGGAATGTTATATTTTTATCTATACTTGTTATACACTTGGAAATAATTTATAAAGCGTTTAAAAGTGCATATTCCTGAGGCTCAACCCCAGAAATTAATCTTATAACTAGCTCAAGGGTTGGGACCAGGAATCTCACTCATGCTTAACAAGCGCCCTGGGTAATTCTGATGCAGGTGCTCTGTGAGCCACACTTGAGACACACTGTGTTAGGGTCAGTTGTTTGACCCCCAGGCCTGCCCCTGACCTTGGAGCCCCCGGTGCAAGATGTTGGTCAGAACAATGTCAAATCCTTTGGACACTTCCCCAGAAAACTCTGCTATCTTTTGTCCTAGTTCCTCAGTCCCGTGCTAACTTGGACCAACACTGCCTATGCACTGTTGAGAGCCAGCCTTCCAGCCAAAGCCCACCCATCAGGGGGCTGGGGGAAGAAAGAGGAGTAGACAGCACCCCGAGGCTTGCCTGGGTCTGGGGGCAGGGAATCCCGAGCCCAGACAGCCCCTCCCTCTGCCCTCAACCCTGGCCCCACCTGCTCCCGGGCAGCACTGAACATGGGCTCCTGGATGTCTGTGTACATGCGGCGGAGGGCATTATACCCTCCGGGGATGCTCTCAAGGTTGCTCAGGGCCCGGTCCTGGTTCCGCATCATCTCCTGCATCATGGCTGGATTCCGAGCAAGCTCCATCGTCTAGGACAGGAGGGAAGAAGACAGGATGAGCCCTGGAACCAGCGGAACACCAGGCTAGGAAAAGGGTGAGGCCTGAGGAGGGGTTCTACCTTAGAACGAGGGCACAGGGGCTAGGGGCCAGGGCCCAGCAACTGCCCACAGTGGCAGGGAGTAGAGTGAACTAGATTTCTTCTATAATCTTGGTTCCAATCCCGTTTCCTTGTGGGTATTTTGGTTGGCTTTTTTCTAACAAGGAAAAAAATCTTGGAATGATCCAAGACAAGGTAAGGGCAGCAGATTCCCCCCTGAGGCTCAGGGGTTCCACAGAAGTATCAGGAGGAAACTGAGTTAAGAGGCAACCATTGAGAGGGGAGGAGGCAGAAGAGAAAATTCCTACTACATACAGGCACTGGGCTAAGTACTTTACAGGATTTAAGTTATTTAATCCCCATAATAACTCTTCCAGGTAGGTATTTCTGTTACTATTTTGCAGATGAGAAAACAGGCTCAGAGATGTTATCTGGCTTTCTGCCTGGGGACACACAGCCAGTTCAGTGGTGGAACCAGGTTTCAAGGCCAGGAAGGTTTGTCTGACCAAGACCACACTGTGACTCATAGTAAATGACCACAAATTAGGGAGGGAAAGGATTCAAGTTGCGACAATGCTACCAACACCCTCTAATCCCTGCCCCCAGGTCTTTGGCCTGATTGCACTTTGAGAAACACAGAGGGTGGGGGCAAGGGCTCACTCTCAATAAAGGGTGTTTTGTGTTAACCCCAGGGAAAAACAGTGCCTGAGAAAATAAACATGGCTTCTTCTTGTTCCCATCCAGCTTAGACTACCTTCTCTCTCCACCCATCTTTCCTTCCCAGTCCCGCTCTACACTCAGCTCTTCTAAGATGCCTTTATGGACTGATATACCCAGGCTCACGGGCTCTGATGTCTTGTTCCAGTGCTCATTTATTCATTCAGAAAATATTTACTGAGTCCTACTAAGTACCAGGCACTGTACTAGACAGTGAACAAAGCAAACACTCAAAAATGTCACTAAAAAAAAAAATTTGGGAGTGCAAAGGTAGTTCAGTGGTAGAATTCTTGCCTGCCATGCAAGAGACCTGGGTTCAATTCCCAGTCCATGCACTTCCCAAAAAACAACAAACAAGCAAAACAAAGAAAAAACAACTAAACAAACAAAAATTCAACAAAATGGTGCTGTAATAATGGGATACTCAAATGGAAAAAGAATGAAATGTGACCCCCACCATACAGCACACAGAAAAAAAAAAAAGTCACTTATCTTCTAATGAGGTCAACACTGGTGCCCACAGCTCCGCTGGGAAAACTCTCCTTATCCCCTATCGGACTGAGGGGCCAGGAGATGAAGTTTCTAAACCCCCTCCTCCAAGTCTCTCTTCTCCACAGGGCCACGATGATTCCCAAACATCCTACTCTCTTTCACTTCCAGACATTTGCACTTGCTGTCCCTCAGCCCTGAATATTATTCCTTTTCTTCTCCTGACTGATTCCTTCTCTTCCTTTGGGTCTCAGCTCGGATGATACTTCCTCTAGGAGGTCTCCTCTGAGCCCCAGGATAGGGTGAGGAGCCCATCTCTGTGCTCTGAGGGGATCCTGAACCGTACCTACGGGTAACACCAACCACACTGAAATACCTGTTTACCTGTCCCACTTCCCTTTGAGATCAGGAACTCCTGGAAAGCTAGGCCTGTGTATTTTCATCACTGTACACCAGGATTCAAAATATGGCTGCTGAATTAATGAATGAATGAATCAGCCAATCAGGCAGTGTAGAACAAGGCAGGAATAGGCTAGGTAGGGCATGCCTGGGCTCTAGGTATCCCCCTTCAACCCAACCTTCTCCCATACCCACCTGCCTCATGAGCTCGGGGTTGTTGAGCATGTGGCTAATCTCGGGGTTCCGCTCCATCAGCTGTTGCATCTGAGGGTTGGCCATGATCATGTGGCGCATCAGGTCAGGGTTAGACATCATGTCCTGGACCAAAGGGTTCTCCATGATCTGCGACAGCATCTCAGGATTTGACATCAGCTGTCTCTGCATCTGTTGCTGCAGCTCCATGAAGTTGGCAGAGCCTAGGCCCAGGCTGCCCAGACCCAGGATGCCCCCAAAACCAGCTGTGGGGAGGGGGCAGGGTCACCATCTGCCACGATAGCCCTTCCCTAACCTGGTCTCCAGAATGGGTCCCATCTGTCTCTGCCTCTCATATCTCCCTTTTCCACTTACTCCCATAGTCCCAGCCGTGATCCACTGCTGGCAAGATGTCAGTTTACTAGCCAAGACCTCTTTGATGGTAGAGGCTTAGACTACCCAGAGCTGAGCACAGTATCTAGCTCAGCGTGGGCAACCACTGATGGCTTGTTGAATGAGTAAATAAATATTCTCTAGCTAACCCCGGCCAAGTCTACCACTTCCCCAAACTCACCGGGTCTTCTAAAATCCTCACCTGGGTTTTCCACATCCCCATCCCCATTTCTCCCCTTACTGCTAACTCTCAGCCATGTTCCCCTCCTTCAGGAAGCCCTCACACATTGGTCTTGGCTGAAGTACCAGGGTCTGGAACCCTATGTCCAGAAGCCCCCCACCCTCACCAGACCAGAGCAGGGACCATCATTCTGCCTGCTCTTGGCTTTCCCTCACTCCCCAGACCAAGTAGGACTGTGTTCTCCTTCCTAGGGGCTTACAGAGTATGGAGGTGGGAGCACTGGGGGGTCCCTCCCCAGCCCCTGGGGAGGGACCCCCCCCACTGCTCCTTCGGCTTCCACTGCCAGTATCTGAAGTGGTGCTGCCAGAGGTAGAGGGCTGGGCAGGGGTGGCGGGCGAAGCAGGTGTCGTGGAAGGTGCAGAGGCAGGGTCTGGCGTGGAGGGGGAAGAAGCAGTAGCAGCAGCCGGATCTTGAGCCCTGAGGACAGAGAAAGTAGAATCTTAGGTGGGTGGAGTGGGCACACAGAGAAGAAAGCCACTGCTCTGATTCAAGCTACCTGCTGAGGGCCCCTGAGGCAGCAGCAGGGGAAGGGGTGGTCAGTAAATCAGGGAGAGGGAGGAAGGAGCTAGTCTTATCTGTCTTCAGGGCATTGTGGGAGGAGTAAGTCAATTTCCCTTCTCCTAGAGGTGAGATCATAGTGCTGCCAGGCAGTACATCCTTGACACAGGCCGTCCAGGTCCAGCTGAGCCATGGGTGAGAAAACGTCAGACGGGGAAGGGAAAGGAGGACCTAGTCAGAGGCTGGGCCTGCTCATCTTCTGAACTTACTTCTGAGGAGTCTTGATGACCAGGTGCACAGTGAGTCCATCCTTGATCCCATGCTGGTTCAGTGTGTCCCCATCCTTGAGGATCTTTCCGGCAAAGATCAGGACGAGCTGGTCCTGCTGGGCCTTAAATCTCCGAGAGATTTCCTCTTTGAACTGTGACCAAGAGGCATAGGTCACTGAGGAGGCTGCCAGCCCAGACCCATCAGGGACCCTGCCCCTCTCCAAGAGCCTCTGGCATACCCTTGCTCCTACTCTAGTCACAGGAATTTCTTTCTGCAGTCTCTTCTCCACCCCTCCAGTTGCAATAAGCAGCCCCTTTCTTAACCAAGATGGACCAGTGAGAGGCTCCTCTCTCAGCTATATCCCAAGGTCTCCCACCCCAAAAGCCCTTGCTCTGACATCCTACCTTCAATCCCGTCACCCAACCCCCTATGAGGGTGCTAAATGGGCAGCCCTCTCCATCCCAACTCCTTCAACAGTTTTAGACCCAGGCCCCATCTCCCTTCAGCCTTCTCTTCTCAGACTCCAACTTTCTATCTTTCCTTATTCCCAGCTTCTGCTTCAGCCGTCTTTGAACTACAACAACAAATAGCCCTTGATATTCATCAGTTAACAGTCTAAATCCCGGGAGATATTATCTCCACTAGAAAGTTGAGAAAATTAAGGATCAGAGAGATTAGGCAATTTGCTCTACTCAGAATGGGACTCAGGCCTTGACACCCAAGCCCACGCTTGCAACGGCCTGGACACACTGTTTCTCAATTAAAGTTGATTTAAATTTCAGCTTTGCAGAGGAAAGGATTTAAATTCTGGAATGGAGTCGTTTTATAAAGTTGGGGGGCAGGGATGGTACCGAGGGCTAGCTTGGGGAGAGTTAGACTCCCCAACTATCAGCACACTCCCAACAAAAAATAACATTCATTCTGTGGAAAAACAGTGCACTTGCTAAGCAAAGGCAGCTTCCAGAAGCCCTCCCTTCCAACCAGATGGCCTATCTTAAGCCCCGCCTATGTGAAATTCTGGAGCAGCCACTGGGGGTGAGAAACAGAGGCAATATTCCCTCATTCACTTATTCAACAAATTTTTATTGAGCACCTACTGCACACTGCGCAAACCCTAGAGGAGCTGACCACCAAAGGAAACCACTTCGATTTGAAAGAATCTGGGCAGAGGAAAATCCGCCCCCTACTACCCCAGGTTTTCTCCTAAAACGGTGGGCCTCCTCTGAGGCATACAGTAGGCACCCGGTGCTCTCCTGCGCCCCGCGTCTGTTCTCTTGTTTCAGCACCTTGCCTGGACCCCCTACTCTGCCATAGCGCCTCGAACCCCGACCAGTAACCCAGAGTTCTTCTCTCGTCTCTGTGCAAGTGCAGAGTGCTCTCTGTGCAAGGGTGCCCCCTCCTCACCCTCCACCACGCCCCCAGTCCTGGCCCCACGGCAAACCCCGTCGCCCCCAGCACACGCCATGCTCCCCGGATTTACCCTCGTAGGGCGCTCCCTACCAGCATC
>PVIY010045710.1:0-18913 GCA_004026745.1 Myrmecophaga tridactyla | reverse complement strand
ACAAAATAAATTTTTCTTCCTTTGGTCTCATGCAGAAGTTAAAGTCTTAAAATACAGACAGCATTACTTTTTTACTCTGTATTCTGATTTTCTTTAGTTTTAATTAGATCAGCTTCATTAACATCTTTAATCAGAAGTTTGATTTGTTTTTTAGCTTCTTTAATGGTTGCTATATAGGGTAATGTTGACTTTCAGAGCCTGAGAACTCTAACTCTGAGTCTCAGGAATCACACAGATACTTAAGATTCTAGGAAACAACTAGGTTATACAAAGAGCAAAACATCTCAGAATTTAGAAACAACAGCTAAAGCTCAAGGGTAAATGTGGCTGTTGTAGGAGCCTACAGTTTGAGCTCTAATTTTCTTATGAGTGTTTTTAAATTAAGCTTTTCAGAAATAAAAACATTTGACAGTTGTCTTATATTGGGGTCATCAACTAAAAAGTATAGCAGAAATTTTGTCTTGTCAAACTTCTACACACTTACTGGGTTATGTTAACAGGTATATACTTGCTTGTTTCTCTTTTAAAATAATTTTTGTTCAATATGAAGTTCTGACTTATGGCTGACCAAATGTACTTTTAGAGAAGTATTAGAGCAAAGTAGTATAACTGACAAGTGTCTTTGGTTGCTTCTATGGTATATAACTTTTTCTAAGAATAACTAAACCATAACTAACAATGTCGTATTGTTGTCTAACATCACACAGATCAGTGTCAAGATACAACATGGACAGTGAGGACATGTCAAGTTTTTCTGAACTGTAAACAACCTCTAAACATATGAATAAAGTTTCACTTATGAAAATTTAGCTTAACAGAAGGATAGAAAATCTCTTTTAATTATTGTAGTATATCCTAAACACTTCTTATATAATATGTTAAACTATTTTAGCACCACACTTTTACAAGGTGAAAGAACAAATCCTTTGTAACAGTTTTCCTTTAAAAGTGAGAAGATGTATTTTGAAATAAAGGATAATAACATCAACATAAACATCAACAAGGATATTATTCTGATATGATATAAAATCTTTATTTTTAGACAGAGTACTCAGATGGTTAAGAAAAACTTTTTATAACCTTTCATTGAGAGCAGACCAGCAATCTACATTATTAACAGAGAGGTAACATATTTATTCAGGTCTTGTCTTACATATTAGAACCTGCCATTTTATTTTAAGGCAAAACTATACTCCTTTAGACAAGCTTATCAAATTTTAGTCAATTTATCAATAATTAACTGGAGGTTTTCCACCACTTCCAATTTAAGGGGATATTACTTTCTATGGGGAAAGGGTACTCCATACTTGACATGAATGCAGACAGGGGCCACTTGGTGGGCTCAACCTGGGATGCCTTCATTGCATACAGATGGGTCTATTTGCTCAAGGATCTTCTTGGGCATGCCAATAGCCCTCAATCTTGTAAGGGCCTGTATTAATTTGTTAAGCTGCTAGAATGCAATATACCAGAAATGGAATGGCTTTTAAAAAGGGAATTTAATATGTTACAAGTTTACAGTTCTAGTAACAAGAAAATGTCTAAACTAAGGCACCAACAAGAGGTTATCTTCACTCAAGAAAGGCTGATGCTGGGAAGGCATGTGCCTGGCATCTACTGATCTCTTGCTCCTGGGCTCTTTGCTTTCAGCCTCTGTTTCCTGCGGAGACCTTCACTTAGCTCCTCTGGGACACAACTCTGGGTTCTGGCTTGCTTAGCATCTCATGGGAAGGTACAAGGTGATGTCTGCTGGGCCCTGGATCTCCAAACATCTGGGTCTCATGTTGGCTCTGTCAGCTCTGAAGCAACTTTCTCCAAGTGTCTGCATCAGCTCTGAGGTTTCTTTAAAATGTTTCCCCTTTTAGAGGTCTCCAGTAAACTAGTCCAGACCAACCTTGAATGGGCGGAGCTACATCGCTAATCAAACCGTCACAACATAATCAAAAGTTCCTGCCCTATGGTATTGAATCAGGATTAAAAGAAACTGCTGCCCCCACAAGATTGGATCAGAATTAAAACATGGCTTTTTTGGGGGGTACATAACTTCAAACTGGCACAGGGCTTCTGGGCAAACAAGGGGGTAAACACTAGCCAGGTCTACTAATATTAAGGTGGCCCCCAGAGAATGATGAATGGGTGTGGAGCATTCAGGGACAATGAGAAACTGATAGAACCGTAGAATGTACTCAAGCTTCCAAAGGAGAGGGGTAGTGAAGGTCTTGGTTTTGGCTTTACTATCAACTCCTGTAACTAGGCAATTGCAAGGGGAGGTAAGTCCAGAGTGGCAGTTCAGGACAGAGTAAAAGTGGCTCCAGTGTTAATTAAGAAATTGATAATCTTACCTGCCACATCGAGGTCACCTGAGTGGAGCCATACATCAACTCGGGCACCTCCAGTCTTCTTCATTTGCTGTGAAAAAGACTCCACTTTGGGAGAAGGTGCTGTCCCTGGCCCGATGCCCATGGTGTGGCACTTGGGTTGAGGCCCCGGTGGATCCCGAAGTCAAGGGTTCTCTTGAGGTTTCTGGCACTTTCCCTCCAGTGGCTCTCTGACCCAACATTGAAGCAAGGCTCTTGAAGCTTGGAGCCTTGATTTGGGTGACCTCAAGGGAACAAGGTGATTTTAATGGCAACTGCAATAAGCTGAGCCTGTTCTCTGGTCATTTTACCTCTCTTTGCTCTTTCCTCCTCCTTGGCGTTGTTTCAATTGTTAAAGACAGAGAAGACAGTTTCTAACAGGTCATTAATGGGATTTTGCAAGCACATGTACAACTTTTTCAGCTTTCTCCGAATATGAGGGGCAGACTGGCTAATGAAATAGGTGTCCAGTAAGATCTGACCTTCCTAAGAATCCAGGCTAACGTTGGTGTACTTCTCAAGAGCTTGCACCAGCCTTTCCTGAAACAGGGCCAGGTTTTCCTCTTTCTCCTGAATGATCTTCCTTAGCTTATCACCATTAACTGGTTTGGTGGTATATTTTTTTCATGGCTTTTAGCAAAACGGTGACTATGGTCCTTCCTCACTTAAAAGGGGATCATCAAGAAGATTTTCTCTTCTAATGGAAATTGAGACATGGGCATAATACTAGTTATAAGTCCCTCTCAGGTCCTTGTCTTGAGAGAGAGTTATAAACATTTGGGCAAAGGGAATCTCTAACCACTTTTCCTCTCTTTTACAGACTGGAGAGGGATTGTAATTGAGAGTCCCATTTGGAGGGTTTGCTTCCCCATCTTCTAGCTTATATTGCAGCATGCAGCCTTCCATGGGGAAATGATCCGAGTTCTTTAGGAGGCAACCTGCTGATATTTCTCATTTTTTCCTGGAAAAGGAAACAAAGGAGACTCACTGGCACCATTATGACCAGGGGGCATCTCAATGTACCTCATAGCTGGACTATTCTCTCTTGCTGGCCCAATATCTTGGGAACATGGGGATTAAAGTAACCAGGTATCCCTGGGATACCTTTCCTGAGAGATGTCTGGACCTATGCTTCGAGGGTTTACAAACATAGGTCAGTGACACAAAGCCTGTACAAACAGAAAACAGAAAAGTGTAGAGGTCAGAGCAAGGTGGATCATTCTGGAAGCGACATTCATGGCTTCCAGCCCAGGTCAAGGAGAATTAAACCACTGTGCTAACTTCCCGATCCACTTTTACTCTGATGACCCATTCACCCAGTCAGATGTCTTTGCCTGGTAGAATTTCAGGACAATGCTCTTAAGGAGTCCTTCCTCTCCACCAGCCCAATGTCTTGGGAACACGAGAAGGAAAGTCACTGGTTGTCCCCAGGACGTTCCTCCCCAGGAGATGTCTAGACATATGCTCCAGAGGTAGGGGCCTACCCCACCTGACAGAAGTCTCGGACAATGCTCCCAGGAGTACCTTTGTCCTCTAGTTTCCTTTTTCCTGAAGGCTAGAAAGTGAGCATGGTCCAGAAGAAGGGAAACTTTACATTCAGCCACAATGGGTCTCAGTAGGGACTAAAGGATCAAGGCCTGGAGGGGAGATATTCCCACCAGGAAGTACTCAATTCCCATGGGCATAAACCAGAGGTGACTTACTAAAATATCGAAGACAGCACCTTGTTCCATACAAGAATCATTAGCCCAGAATCTTGTTACAAAAGAAGGTACTTCTCAGAAGCAAAGAAAGCCAGACAGAAGAGAGAGAAGTAGACTTTCACGGAGGCAGGGGAGAAGACCACTGATGAAGAGATGAAAAGAGGAACAAGTCCAGCAAAAGGAAGGGTTTGGAGGGCAAGGGAAAGCTGTTAGGCAAGCAAGAATCAAGAGGTGGTCCCCAGAGAGGAGCAAAGAAGAGAATGTGGGGAAGTCTTAGAGAACCAAGGAGAGAAAGAGGAATATGGGGGACTATATTTGACTCCCATTGGATTCCCACATGACATGAGAATAAGAAGCCCCAGTCATGTCTCAAGGGCAGTATCACCCGATGCTCTGAGTCTCCTTAGATCTGCATGATGTGGAGACAAGCTCCTACCACCTCTGAAGAAAGAGCCAGAGAACTTGGAATAGACCAAGATTATGTAGTGGGGGAGCCAGATCAGAATCCCCAGATCCCTAGAGGGAACAGTGAGAGTGGTCAAGAAGTGGTCTTCAGGTGCGGAAGCAGTGGTCAGCCAGGAGGCAAGGACATCGCGGGGGGACGCCATGCCTTTCTTTGATGTGCAGAAAAAGCTATGCATTAACATAGATCAGTGGATGACAATCCAAAGTGCTGAGCATTTGGAAGCTTACAAGCTTCCATGTCGTTGCCATGCTTTTGAAAAGGGATGGATAGAACGTGCCCACGGAATCGGTAGTATCCCGGCAGGAAAAGAGTGCAAGATGGAGTTTGATGATTTCGTAGAATGTTTGCTTCGGCAGAAAACGATGAAACGCATTAGTGCCATCAAGAGGCAATGGGAGAAGTTGATGAAGGAAGGAAAGTGCACTCCTCCACCTCACCACTTGGGCAAGGAAGAACCCAGACCCTCAGTAGAGCAGCTGCCATAGCTGGAGGTTGATTTTCATGTTCTTTATTCTCCACTAGAAATATTGTTTACTAAAAACCTATGTTCTTTTAAAATAAAGGATTGCTCTTTCCTATTTGTTCTGATTTCTCTTTGATCATACTTTGTAAAATAAAATTGCAACCTATTTTTTAAGTTTGAAAAAATGCTTCTACCTGCCCCTAAAAAATTAGTAACTAAATTAGTTATTATTTCTAATATTATCTGGGAAATAATAACTAACATTGAATGAATGCTTACTGTGTATGAGATAATTCAAATATATTAACTCAGTTAAGAAGTTGTAGTGTTCTTTAGTGCTTTCTCTCTGATTTATTTTTCATAAAACACAGATTTGGGCTGGGAGAGGGAGGAGGGGTTTGGTGTGTTTACTAAAAAAGTCTGTGAAATCTAACATTAAAGCTAAGAAAATGCCAGGTTAAAATATCTTTATTTTTCTTTTGAGCGCTAATCTTAAGAAGCAATGCCATTGTTTTAGTCTGCTATGTTGTTATATCCATGGTATATTAGTACTTTTAAGGGACATGTTTGGAAATGTGTTTTTGAAAGAAAAAACCAGGTGTAGAAGGGAAGATATGAACCTTCCAAAATTGATATAAATTTTGAGACTAAAACTGAAGCCTCAGATATCTTGCAGCATTTTGAATTATAAATGCCAGCTGTAGAATTTGAATATAAGGTTCTCCTCACATGGGAAAATACACATTGTATCCTAGTCTCAAAATTGGAAGGGTGCCAAAAAATTGAAGAAAAGGGAATACTATAACTCATTCTATAAAGCCAATATTACCCTAATAACAAAGCCTGATAGCGATACTACAAGAAAGGAAAACTACAGACCAATCTTCCTAATGAATATAGATGCAAAAATTCTCAACAAAATATTGCAAATCGAATCCAATGGCACATTAAAAGAATTAAACAGCACAACCAAGTGGGTTTTATTTCAGGAATGCAAGAGTGGTTCAACACAAGAAAATCAATTAGTGTAGTACAACACATTAACAAATCAGAAGGGACAAACCACATGATCATCTCAGTGCCGAAAAAGCACTTGACAAAATTCAGTATCCTTTCTTGGTAAAAACACAATGAGGTAGAAATCAAAGGAAATTTCCTCAGTATAATGAAGGGCCTATGGAAACCCACAGCTACCATCATACTCAATGGTGAGAGGCTGAAAACCTTCCCTCTAAGACTGGGACAAGACAAGGAAGCCCACTGTCACCACTGCTATGCAACATTGTGCCAGAAGTTCTAGCCAGAGCAACTAGGCAAGAAAAACAAAGAAAAGGCATCGTAATTGGACAGGAAGAAGTAAAACTCGCTATTTCCAGATGATGTGATCCTATATTTGGAAAATTTAAAAATATATATGACAAAGCTAGTTGAGCAAATAAATGAATTCAACAAAGTGGCAGGATATAAGATCAACGTGCGAAAATCAGCAATGTTTCTATACACTAGTAATGAGCTATCCAAAGGTAATTAGGAAAAAAATATCATTTACAATAGCAGCTAAAATAGTCAAGTATCTAGGAATAAACTTAGCTAAGGATGTAAAGGACCTGTGCACAGAAAACTGCAAAACATTACTAAAAGAAATCAAAGAAGACCTAAATAGGTACAAAAGACTTTTAGTTTTCATGAACAGAAAGGTAAATGTTAAGATGTCAATTCTACGCAAACGATCAACAGATTCAATACAATACCAATCAAAATTCCAACAACTTACTTTGCAGGATTGGAAAAGTTAGTTATTAAATTTATTTGGAAGGAAAAGGGAATTGAATAGCCAAAAACATCCAGAAAAAGAAGAATGAAGTGGGGGATTCACATTTCCTGATTTTAAGGCTTTTTATAAAGCCACAGTGATCAGAACAGCATAGTATTGGGATAAAGATAGCCATACTAGATATATGGAATTGAATTGAGAGTTCAGAAATAGACCCTAAGATTTATGGTCAATTGGTTTTTGGCAAAGCCCCCAAATCCTCTGAACTGGGACAGAATAGTCTGTTCAATAAATGGTATTGGGAGAACTGAATATCCATACCCAAAGGAATAAATGAGGATCCCTACCTCATGCAAAAATTAACTTGAGATGGATTAAAGACCTAAATATAAGAGCCAGTACCATGAAATTCCCAGAAGAAAATATAGGGAAACATCTTTAATACTTAGGGACCTAGGGATAGCAGGTAGCTTCTTAGACCTTACACCCAAAGCATAAGCAGAAAAAGAAAAAATAGATAAATGGGACCTCCTCAAGAAGGCATATTTCTGTGCTTCAAAGGACTTTGTCAGAAGGTTGAAAAGGCAGCCAAGTCATTGGGAGAAAATATTTGGTAACCATATATCTGATATGGGTTTGATACCCTGTATATATAAAGAAATCCTAATTCAATGTTAAAAAGAACAAACAACCCAATTATGACATGGACGAAAGATATGAATAGACATTTCTCCAAAGAGGAAATACAAATGGCTAAAAAGCACATAAGATGTTCATCTTCATTAACTATTAGAGAAATCCAAATCAAAACCACAATGATATATCATCTCACACCTATTAAAGTAGCCACTATTAAACAGGAATCTCCAAGTGTTGGAGAAGATTGGAAAAATAGGAACACTTACTACTGTAAAATGGTTCAATCGCCTGTGGAAGACAGTTTGGCAGTTCCTCAGAAAACTATTGAGTTGCCCTACGATCTGGCAATCTCACTACTTGGTATATACTCAGAAGATCTGGAAGCAGGGACACAAGCAAACATTTGCACACCAAAGTTCATAGTGGCTTTCACAACTGCCAAAAGATGGATACAATCCAAGTATCCATCAACTGAAGAATGAACAAATAAAATGTGGCATATACATATGATAGAATATTACTTAGGAGTAAGAAGGAATGAAGTCCTGGAGCACGCAACAACATGGATGAACCTTGAGGACATAATGCTGAGTGAAATAAGTCAGGCATACAAGGACAAATATTGTATGATTTCACTAATATGAAGTAACTAGAATATATAAACTCACAGTCAGAAAACTTAGAATATAGGTTACCAAGAGATAAAATGAGGCTAGAGAATGGGGAGCAGTTGCCTTATATGTACAAAATTTTTAACGAGGTTGAACTTAATTAAATGTTTGGGAATTGATAGAGGTGACGGTAACTTGTGATTGGGATTATAAGAAATAGTGATGAATTATAGGTGGATATGGTTGAAAAGCATTGTTTAGAGTCACGTATGTCACCAGAAGGAAAGCTAGAAGTTAAAATATGGGATTGTATAACAGTGTGAGCCTTGTGGTGGATGTTATTTATGATTAACCCTACAAATATAAATAAGTTCTTTCATGAACTAGTACAAAATGTACAACACTTGTACAAATAGTTAATAGAGTGGAATATGGAGAAAAAAGACCTATTACAAACTACAGACTATAGTTAACCGTAATGTCTTAATATTCTTTCAACAATAACAAATGTACCACATTAATTCTAGGAGTCAGTAATGGGGGGGTGTGGATAAAGGATATGGGATGCTTTGGGTTTCCTTTTTTTATGTCTATTTGATATTTTCTGTTTGGAGTAATGAAAACGTTCTAAAATTGAATGTAATGATTGCATAACTAGGTGATGATACTGTGAGACATTGATTGTATACTTTGGATGGATAGGGTGGTATATATTCATATAAATATTTATATCTCAATAAAATTTGCAATTTAAAATAACATCAACAAAAAAAAGAAGTGGTCTTCAGAGGAAAGGAAAGGCGAGAGTGTGGGGAAGTCTCAGAGAACCAAAGAGAGAGAGGGGAACATAGGAAACTTGACTCCAACTGGACTACTGCACAACATGGGGAGAAACCTCAATTAAGTGCAAGGGCAATATCACCTGCTCCTCTGAGTCTCCTTGGATCTGCATGGTGCCAAGACAAGTTCCTACCACCTCTGAAGAAGGAGCTGGAGAACTCAGAGCAGACCAAGATTATGCCCTTGGGAAGCTGGACCAGAATCCCCAGATTCTTAAAGATACAGAGTTGCATGAGGACATAAGAGAGGATAACAATGTACAAAGTGAAAAGAAAAGTGTTAGCTCACGTCCAAGCCTCCTGGTCAATGGTCATGACTTACCAGTCCAGATGGTGAGAGGAGAAGTATCTTCTGGCTGGTTCACCAAGAGACATTGCCAGTGTGGAATGCCGAGGTTCTTGACCATGTCGTGAGAAAGAATTCAAGGCTACAGCACAGATGGAGTAAGCACACAGACAGTTTATTGAGTATACGTGCAAGAAGAGCATGCAGATTCTCTCACAAGGGAGAGAGGTGAGAGGTGCCTCCTTAGTATCTTTTTTTTCCCCCTTTTATTAAAAGCCAATCCATCTCTGGCCTCCTTAGTATCTTGTAAACATCATTGTCCTTAAGAAAATTTAATATTTTGTCCAGAATTCAAATTTCAATATGAAATTTGGTCTGAATAACTTAATCTACCAGTATCCACTATAGCCAACCAGTGAAGAATTTAAAGGGAATAAGGAACTTTAGAATTGAGTTAGTTTATTTTTTACAATCTTAAAATAAGTACTTTTAGAAAGGCAAGTAGTATAGCTAGAAGTAAATAAGAAAACATAGCTATCATATAAATCTATAGCACAAGATTGCTAAGGTGAGTCTGGAAGCTCACCATATGCATTGTAAAAATCACAGCCTCTATTGAATACCCAAATGCAATCTGTTTCATGGTCAATATTAATGCTTTGATTGGAAAAGAATGGGACTTTGACAATATATAGGAAGAGCCGGAGTCCTTGAGGATGCTTGTCTCTCCAGGATCCACTGAAACTCAACCTATGATATCTTTCACATTTTCCCACTTGATAAAGGTGACAATACCTTTAAGTATGAAGCCATCCAATGTGTAATGTTAGAATGCCAGAGTGTGGGATCAAGGTTGGCAATATGCCGCGGCAGATTAGGAAAGACAAGGATCTTTTCTAAATTAGTCTAACCCCACATTAGTCTATTCTTCATAAGGGCCTGAGACTTGGGCATTAAGGAAAGGATAACAGGTATAGAAGGAGCAAAGGTACTCAGGGGAGTTGGTGCAAAGGAAAAGATAACTTGGGGAATTGTCCCCCGCTCCAGTTGCAGTTCAGCTCTGAAAAACTGGCAGTCGTTCTTCCTATAGTCTAACCATTCCCAACCAAATTATATAACTAAAGATGGGCAGTGTAAACCTCATATTAGCCTTGTGGATTATGGTTTTGGGGACTTGAAGGTTCACATGATGACCTCTAGCCTGGTAACTAGTTGCAAACCTCAATACCTAGTATAATAATCATATGGTCTCGGTTTAGCAAAGCCTTGATCCCTAGGTTTGGTAATCCAAAACCAAGACAGCTCATTCATTTTCAGTTAATCGAGTAAAAACTTCAAATCAGGCAGCCCGCATGATTCTTCTGGAATGAAGAATATTTGGTGACTATTTGGCAAATTGACTGTTGAGGGCCACAGATGAGACCCCATAATGATATCTCTTTTCCCCACCAGCCCAGAACCAGTTGTGGATATGAACAACGGCATCAGCAAAGGGAGCATAAATATCACAAGATTGGAGGACACAGCATACATCTGAGGGCAAGTGACTTTGTAGAAGTGCTCCAGAATTTGAGGGATTCTCACCCAAGCATTGTTGGACCACCCCAGACATCCCTACATGCGAAGCGGCTTCTATAAAATGTACATACAGGAGGTACAAGGAGAGCTCAGTGGTAGA
This sequence comes from Myrmecophaga tridactyla, assembly GCA_004026745.1. NCBI lineage: Eukaryota > Metazoa > Chordata > Mammalia > Pilosa > Myrmecophagidae > Myrmecophaga > Myrmecophaga tridactyla. Next base: position 8,097 of record PVIY010045710.1, on the reverse strand, counting down.
ATTCTCACCTGCCATGTGGGAGACCCGGGTTCACTTCCCAGTCCATGCACTTCCCCAAAAAACAAACAAACAAGCAAAACAAACAAACATTCAACAGTTGACACTGCAATAACGGGATATTCACATGGAAAGATGAAGAAATGTGACCCCACCATTCAGCATACAAAAAAAAATGTACATATAGATGAACAGTGGAGAATACACAGGTGAGAATGAGAGGGAGGTAATGTGAAGCGAGGAGCTATGCTAAGATTTTCCAGATTAGTCTTTTCAAACATCAATTAGATATCATCCCACAGCTCCCAAGGCAGAGTGAATAATGGGATAGAAAGAGGTTAAAGAATTCTATGATTTGACCTCCCTCCATATGGAAGAAAACATCAGGAAAAATCATCTTCTCAACATCGTCCTATTGCTTCTTGAACATCCAGGACTTGTACAGGGGTATATGCAATAGCATGTTGGTTGGCTGCAAGGCTTGCCTTTTTATTTGGCTGATCTCAATGATGAGGGATCAATATAATTCTTTCAGTTAGTCGTTTCTAAGACAGGGGAGACAATATGTTTGGTTGGGTGACTGATGTGTTTAACTTTTCAAATCATCTTTTGTTGGGAGCATTAATTGTGGACATAAGGGCAGATTCAACATTGGCATACACAACAAACATTTCATTTTGTTCCCCCAAGTAAATGACTTGGGAGAAAGAGCTAAACTTTGACCCAGATGTAGTTGGGATTGGGGAGTGAACATATACACCTGCATAATGGCCAAGTATTTGGATTTTCAATGTGTATTTCTTGGTCATAATAGAGAATATGGCAAAGGAAGTGTAATGTGCTTATTAAGTGAGACAGAGACACAGTTGGAATGAGAGACAGTCTTTCATTAGAACTAAGATTATACTTTGCCCAAGTCTAGTCCTAGGCATTGTAACATGCCAGAAAGATGGCTACTTTCGGGGACAGGAGAACTGTGTTTGAAGCTTGGCTATGGCATTGACATTCTTTGTGATTTTAGGCAATTTCTTTACTCCTACGAGCCTCAATTTTTTAAATCATAATATGGACGAGGTAGAACTGAATGATCTATGATGTTTCTCCCAGCTCTGGTGTTCTAGGACTCCCGTGTTTCAACGAGAGATTTTCAAATGTGTCCAGGTTATGGCAGTACTGAAATGCATGACATTGCCTGTGAACACAATGAAATGCTGACATTCTCAGGGGCACAAGGTCCTTTGGTGTATATGACCTTATGACATATGAGATATAAAATTACAGCAAAGAACACATTGAAAGTAGAAAATTTTATTTAGCTTCTTGCATTTTCCATAAATATTGACTTGCTATTTATTATTTTCTGCATTGCTAAAATAACATAGAGTACATACTAGTAGATATAATTTTGGCTGAGATTATTCTGTAAAGGCACAAAGAGGCTATTTATTTGTCTGTTCTATCTTGAACATCAAAATGTTGACAGCAAAGGCTGGATATTTCTCACCCAATGCAGAAATTATGTCTATGATACCTAAATGAACTCTATAGCTGGGTCTTTATAAAGATAATTTGAAGTTTAGCTTGCTATCAATTGAATCCATACTCTGGACTAAGAACTATATCAGTTTACTATTCTACTCACCTAATCAAAACTATGCCACAAACTCTAAAGGAAATACAAATTGCAATTTAATGTTATGAAGAGCTGAGCATCCTTAGCTCTAAGAAGATTGTCTTGTATCTGGACTAGTGTATATTCCTATTCTTTCATATACTCAAGTTCTACAGATCCCATACTCTTGCCCACATGGGCCTGTTAGAATGTCATTTCCTCATAGGAAACCCCATATTGTGGTTTGAAAAAAAAATTCCTTTCCGTTTATTCACTGATTTATCAGGGTCCTATTTAAGTATTAAGCCTTTATCACAAATTGCTAAGGAAGATTTATTTCCCTATAATATGCATTCTCTCTCCTTCATTCTCTCTCCTTCACTTTCCTTTCTGTCTGTTTGGGGAACTCTGCAGTTCTTCCCATCTTTGTTCTGATCTGATCCCTTTGTTACTTATATGATATTTGAGGAAAACTGAGGTTTAACCTCCTATGAACTCCTTTGCTCCCCTCTGTTCTATCACGCTATATATTTTTCTCTCAGGTCCTGACGGTCCCACCAGATTATGGATACCTTGAGGGCAGGAAATTGTCTGGTATGTGTCTGTCTCTGGCACCTACATTGGCACATGATACATCTCAGATATCAGTAAACATGTTTATGAATGATGGAGTGATAAAATTTTATTCATTATATTAATGATTGATAAAAATTGTTAAGGTTACAACTATTCTATAGAATCAGCAGGAAGTCTTCTTAGCCCAGTATTTGAGAACCAAGTTTTAACTGTCTGACTAACTGAAGGAAGCCAGTTTAGGCATCTGTAATTCACTTATTCATTCAAAATTATTTATTAAATTCCCATTATCAGTAGGCACAGTCATTTGTGTCTTGGGAGCAAAATTAGCTAAATCTAAGGATCAAGGGCCCTGGAATGCCCTGTATCCTGGGGACACAACATTTTGTGATGACTGCCTTGATGTTCCTGTTTCTTCAGGATATAAATGAGGGGGTTGAGAACAGGTGAGAGAATGGTAAACACCACATTACCCATGATGTGGAAGTTGATGGGCAGGTCAGCCCTGTAGGCCACCTAAGCTTCAGCCTTGGATGAGTAGCGGGTGCCAATCACCAGAAGGTGAGAGCTGCAGGTGGGAAAGGCTTTTGATCAGCCTTCATGGGAGCTGATGCAAAGTACCGAGGCCAAGATGTGGGCATAAAAGAGAAGCACAAGGAGAAGGGGCAGGAAGGACACCACGTGGCAGTGCAGAAGCCCATGAAGGTCTGAGGGAGCCTTGGACCACAGCTAGGTGGTTACAGAGGCAATGGAAGCCAGAGTTGTGAAGGGCCACAGATGCTTAGAGAGGAAACCACAGGAAACAGAGGCTGAAAGCAATGGAGCCCAGGAGCAAGGACCAGCAGATGCCAGCTGTATGCCTTCCCAGCTGACAGAGGTGTTCCAGACAGCATTAGCTTTTCTCCAGTGAAGTTAACCTCCTGTTGGTTCCTTAATTTGGACATTTTCTCAACCTTACAACTATAAACTTGTAGCTTATTAAATTCCCTTTATAAAAGCCATTCCATTTCTGTTATACTGCATTCCAGCAGATTAACAAACTAATACAGATTTTGGTACCAGAAAAGTAGGGTCTGCAGTTTGCAAATACCAAACATATTGGAGGAGCTTTTTAAATGGATAAGGGAAAGATTTTGGAAGAATCTTGACAGGGAAAGCCTAGAATGATTTGAAGAGACTGTTGATAGAAATGTGAAATCTAAAGATACCTCTGATGAGGCTCTAGGCAGAAATGATAAACGTGTTGTTGCAAACTGGAAGGAAGGCAGTCTTTGTGGATGGAAGCAGAATTTGAGCGTGATGAACTTGGATATTTAACAGAAGAAATTTTCAAACTAAATGTGGAAAATGCAGTCTGGCTTCCCCTTGCAGCTTATAGTAAAATGTGACAAGTCAACAGCCAGAGGAGAACTTTTGCCTTAGGATAGACCATGACAGCAGCTGACTTTACAAAATTGTGTACTATTTTTGCCTTTCATGGTATTTGTATTGTTATCGAAATGGTTTAAGGCTTTTGTGATATTGTGATGGAGTGAATGTATTTTGTACATGGAGAGAACATATCTTTTTGGAGTCCAGAGGGTAAAATATGCTGGTTTGTGTATCCCAGAAAAGCCATGTGTCCTTTAATTCTCATTCACTAACGTAAGGTGGAAACCTTTTATTAGATTATCTCCATAGTGATGTGGTACCCAGCTGTGGGTATGACCTTTCCATGAGACTATCTCCACGAAGACGTAACAAGCCCAAATGTGGGTGTGGCCTTTTGGTTAGATGGAGATGTGACTCTGCCCATCTAGGGTGGGTTTTAATTAGTTTACTGGAATCCTATAAAAGAAGAAACATTTTGGAGAAAGCTCAGAGCAGATGTGAATGCTTGAAGACCAGTTGCTTCAGAGCTGACAGAGACATGGATGTTTGGAGATGCTTGGAGTGCTGACAGAGCAGATGCCTAGATATGGGCAGACACCAGCAGACATTGTCATGTACCTTCCCATGAAATGCTAAGCAAGCCAGAACCCAGAGTTCTGTTCTGGAGGAGCTAAGTGAAGGGCCTCAGATGCTTAGAGAGGAAACCACAGGAAACAGAGTCTGAAAGCAATGGAGCCCAGGAGCAAGGGACCAGCAAATGCCAGCCATATGCCTTTCCAGCTAACAGAGGTGTTCTGAACATATCGGCCTTCTTGAGCCAAGGCATTTTTACCTAGATGCCTTAGTTTGGACATTTTTATAGCCTTAGATCTGTGAACTTGCAACTTAATGAATTCCTTTTTTAAAAGCTATTCCATTTCTGGTATACTGGACTCTGGCAGCTTTAATAAACTTAAACACACACAAAGAAATATTATTCAACTATAAAAAGGAATGAAGTTCTGATGCATGCCATAATATGGATGAAACTTGAAGATATGTTGAGTGAAATAAGACAGACACAAAAGGACAAATATTATATGATTCAATTTATATGAAATAATTAGAATATATATATTCGTAGAGTCAGAAACTAGAATTCAGTTTATCAGGGGCAGGAGTGGGGGTAGTGAATGGGGAATTAATGCTCAATTGATGCAGACTTTCTGGTAGAGGTGATAGAAAAATTTTGGTAGTGGATGGTGGTGATGCATTGCAAGTGTGAATTGTGTATTTGACAGTAGTTAAAATTTCAGGTTGTGTATATGTTATGAGAATAAAATTTTTTTAGAAAACTATAGAACTATACAATACAAGAGTGAACCCTAATGTAAGTTATTTGTTATAGTTAAACAATATAATTGTAACAACCTTGTTTTACTAATCTTATCAAGGTTATCACATTAATGCAAAGTATTGATAATAGGCAAAACTGCATGTGGTTGGGTATACATGGCAACTCGGTACTTCTGCATGATATTTCCATGAACTTACAACTACTCTAATTAAAAAATAATAATGATAAAAAGAGTTGGACCTGTTTAGACAGAAGAAGAGGAAGACTCGCGGATGAGGGAACTGATACACCTGAAATGCTGTCAAAGGGAAGAGATAACTCTTACAAAATACTGGAGCCAGTATTAACACCAAGAGAAAAAGTCTTGGAAGGCACCCATTTGTATTCAAATGTCAATCACAAAGCAAGTATCCTCTTTAGTAGTGCAAGTATTTCCTTTACAGATGTCTAATTTTTTAGCCTAGCTCCTGCTATGTCATGTGAAAGAACAGTCTAGGTATGATAATATTGTTATCATACTTACCAAATTCTGCCCAGTCTCAGCACTAGAATCTTGACTTCAGCCATTTTATACAAGCACATCCAGTTCAGATATCTCTATATGGAAATCTCTGAAATTTTAAACTTGATATCTTGTGAAGACAATAGAACAATTGGTTGAGAGTGAGTGAAGATAAACCCTGGGGTGAAAATTTGATATGGTTTACTCTAAGGTCCCCTTGACTCTAATTATGTACCTCTGAGCCCAGAGGATTGTCAACAGCCTCTGATAAAAACTTCAGCTTATGAGTTCTAAGAAACTGATTGGAACTCTTCTTTAGGGACTGATGAAAGAAGTGTTGCTGTTCTGCTCTGGATTTAATTTCTGTTCTTCTATGTCGCACCTTATTCTCATCTCACTCCATCTTTACTTGGATGTTCTGTCTCCTCAATCAGTGGCTTTTGGCTTTGCCTCTACATTTCCATTAGCTTGAGGATTTCCTTTATGTAACATTTTTCTAATGATACTGATAAAGAGAGCTATTTCCTCCAAGGAGCACTAGAAATGTTGTCTGCTTAATCCAAGAATGGCTTCCATATCTGTTTGCTTGGTGCTGGGGTTCTCTCAGTTTCGGTCTAACCTAGTTGCTCTGTAGCCTGTCTTTGCATCCTGTCTCTTTTTCCTATCATACAGTGACCAAGCACCCCAATTTTCCAAGGACTATCCTTGTTTTAGCACTGAAGTCCCATGTCCCAAAAAATAAGTCCTGGGCAAACTGAGACTGTTGGTTACCCTAAGAAGGCAGAAGCATTGTATATGTCTTTGGTAGAAGGAGTAATTTCCTGAATCCAAGTTGAAAATGGATTCTTTGCCCATTGAGCAAAAATGGACCCCATGGTCCTTCCAGTGCCACCCTTTAAGTCTTCCCTCCTCCTGGCTACTGCTGCTCAGCAGGTGTTACCATTTAGCCATTTCATGCTCACCACCCTGAGTCTTCCTTCCTTAGCCCCAGTTCAGAAGATACCATAGAAAACTTTAAAGTCTTGAACGCTGGTGTCATGAAAGGAGACCAAGAGATGTGAATAGAGTAACTCTTCCTCACCTAAGAGGCTGTTGAAGAAGGTTATTATACTTTTATAGCAGCCACAAGATGTCCAGAGTGAGCATTTCTAGTCCACAAAACTGAGCTGAGGGGAAGTGTTGATTGATTAGCCTCTTACTTTGGGCTTGTCCCTCTCACTAAGCAGTCCAGGAAGAGATCACCTTGACATATGGATCTTCTTGGCATTCTGCCTCTTCTACCCTAATGATCCATCGAACCATCCTGGTTTTCCCTAAATCACCTCCAGCTTCTCTTTTTCTAACAAAAACCTCTCTCATGTCACAGAATATGTAAGAGTAGAAATGGCCCTGCAGATAATTGAGTCTCTGTTCCTATCTTCATGAATGAAGAAATTCGGCTGGGGTGGGGAGAGAGATCCGTCCCAGGCCAATAGCAGGTCAGGGTCAGAATTTGTCCTGGAAACCAGACCTCCTGGCTCTGGCCTTGACTCTTTCCACCAGGCCAGGCCACCAGGAGAGTTTGGAGGCTATGGTTTCCACCTGGAAGAAAATAAAGCCAAAGACTTTCTCTTTTTGTCTCTCTTAGGCTTCAGAGACATCAAAATTTCAAAAAAAAATTCTGGTTTGTTCTGAGAGTACCTTCAAGCTGCTTCAGATGGACTGGTTACAAAACGGGAGCTCTGTGGTTAAGGAAGTGCTTTTTTTCAAGAAATGACTTAAGGAAAAGATAGATAGAAAATTCTGCATGAGAAAAGGTCATGGCAGCCAGGCTTCGTGTCCTGGGCTTAATAAACTCTCAATAAATATTTGTTGAATAAATGAAAACAGGGTTAACTTGAGTTAAACTGAACCCTTTCCCATGATGGACCAGTCAGCAAAGAGTTTTAAAAATTTTATCTTAGCATCCAAATGGATGCAAACCCCATTTCCCTGAAAGTTGCTGCAACTCCAAGAGGTTATTCCCTGCATGTAAGGCTGGATATGCAAGCTTTGCTAGACAATCTCAGAACATCAGAGCCTGAAAGGGCCTCAAAAGTAAGCCAGTGGTGGTCCGGAAGATGGCGGCTTAGCAATGTGCACGTTTTAGTTCGTCCTCCAGAACAACTACTATTTAACCAGAAACAGTACAGAACAGCTCCCGGAACCTCGATAGTGACCGAACACACAGCGCGCCCAGGACTTGAGCAGCTAGACCGACGGAAAATCTTCAGATCTGTGAGTTCCCCAAGCCGCGGCGGCCGGCGCCCGGCGCCCCTCCCCCATAGGCGGCTTCTCGGAGAGAAAGGAAAGAGTAGCGGGGACTGAGTCCAACCAAGCGCCAATTGCGGCATTAATAAACAAATTCTGATTACTAAAAATAGACCCCCAGCTCACGCGAAACTGGGCAAGTCAGAAGTCGCTTATTGGGCTAACGGAAAAAGAGGAAAGGGGACAAAACGGGGGTTTTCGTGGCTGTTTCTACAGAGACTTGGCAGCCTCTGGATTCAGTGGCGGGACTTCTCGGGCTGCAACTGCCCCACGCATAGGCAGAAACAGACTGCTCTCAGGGCTGTCTCCCACATGCGCCTTCCCCAGGGGAGGGGTGAAGCCCAACTTAGGTGGAATCCCTCTCTCAAGGAACTCAGACCCCAGGGCTTGGCAAATTGAAGCCATTAAAACCAG
>PVIY010045709.1:0-18923 GCA_004026745.1 Myrmecophaga tridactyla | reverse complement strand
CTTTTCTGCCTGCAGTTCCCACCAGCAAAAGATGTCGTGGCTCCTTTAACTTTGGAAGGCTCTCCCTGCTGAGGGCGTGGTGGAGACAGAGGAGAGGTTGTAGGCTGGTTTTAATGGCTTCAATTTGCCAAGCCCTGGGGTCTGAGTTCCTTGAGAGAGGGATTCCACCTAAGTTGGGCTTCACCCCTCCCCTGGGGAAGGCACAGGTGGGAGATAGCCCTGAAAGTAATCTGTTTCTGCCTATGCATGGGGCAGTTGCAGCCCAAGAAGTCCTGCTGCTGAATCCAGCGGCTGCCAAGTCTCCGTAGAGACAGCCACGAAAACCCCCGTTTTGTCCCCTTTCCTCTTTTTCGGTTAGCCCAATAAGCGACCTCTGACTTGACCAGTTTTGCGTGAGCTGGGGGCCTATATTTAGTAGTCAGAATTTGTTTATTAATGCCACAATTGGCGCTTGGTTGGACTCAGTCCCTGCTACTGTTAGTCTCTTTCCTTTCCCTCTGGGAAGCCGACTATGGGGGAGGGGTGCTGGGCGCCGGCCGCTGCGGCTTGGGGAACTCACGGTTCCAGAGACTCGCAGTTGGTCTAGCTGGTCCAGACCTGGGTGTGCTGTGTGTCCAATCACTATCATGGTTCCGGGAGCTGTTCTGTACTGTTTCTGGTTATCTAGTAGTTGTTCTGGAGGATGAACGAAAACACGTACATTGCTAAGCCGCCATCTTGCCATATTTTTTATCATGTATCCTGTGAGCTTGCTGAATTCACTATTAAGTTTAGGAGTTGCTTAGAGATTTCTTGGTATTAAAAAAAATTTCCCATATTATGCTTTCCCTCATTAATAAACTTTGCATTAGTGTGGTACCTTTGTTACAATTGATGAAAGACTATTATAATCATACTGTTAGCTATAGTCCACCATTTAAAATAGAGTTCACTGTGTTATACAGTCCTATGTTTTATTTTTTAATTTTTTCTCTGGTAACATAGATATATGATCTAAAAATTTCCCCTTTAGCCACATTCACACATATAATTTAGTGCTGTTAATTACACTCATAATGCTGTGATTCCATCACCACCATCCATTTCCAAAACTTTACAATCTTGAGATTTTCTATGTAAACAATCAATAATAAAACCCTAGACAAGAGGGAGACTGACTTTTGTAGATAATTCATCAAGTTAATCAGATTCCTAGACATCAGCCAAAAATTACAAAGTCATACTGGGAAACAAGGAGATGCCACTTACTCCAGGGAGAAAACTAAAATTCATAGGAGATGCAGATTGTGGAACAACTTATCAAGGAAGTTCAAATAAATCTCCTAAACCAATCCAAGGAGATGAAAGAAAATATGCATAACAAGAATAAGGATATTAAGAAGACAATTGTGAGCATAAAGAAATACTTGGAAGTGTAAAAAGAAACATAACAGAAATTATGGGAATGAAAGGCACAATAGTAGAGATTAAAATACACTAGATACAGACCACAGCATTTTGAATGGTCAGAAGAAAGAACCAGAGAATTAGAAGATAGCGCACTCCAAATCATACAGTCAGAAAAACAGGTAGAGAAAAGAATATAAATATTTAGGCAATGTCTCTGGGATTTGAGTGATAGCACAAAGCACACAAACATATATAATTGGATTTCAGTCTTAAAGGAGAAAGTCTCTCTCCAGATTTGTTGGTGTCAAATTCTGCCATGTCAACAGGATATTCCATGTAATCCAGTTAGCAGGAGCTATGGTCCAGGGAAGGCCAGTAGCACCAGAAGATGTCAAGTCCATGCAATCAGACATTGGGTTTGATTGTGGGCATGAGTTACCACTGAAGCTCACTGTAGAATGGCATTTGCTAGGCACTGTGCATGTAAAGAAAGAGGTGTGTGAGGAACAATAAACTGTAAGTGATGGACTAGGGTGGCTGATAGCAGAAGTAGTGACTTTAGGTCATATGGCCTCTGTCTGTATTCCCAGAGGGGAAGATAAGGGGAAAGGGGCAGAAAGAATAGTTGAGAAAGTATTGGCCAAAAATTACCCAAGTCTTATGAAAGATATAAATATATATGTCTGAGAAGCACAATGTACTTCAAACAGCAAAAATCCTAATTGAGCTAGTCTGAGATACATATTAATCAGATTATCAAATGCCAAAGACAGAATACTGAAAGCAGCAAGAGAAAAGCAATTCACCACATGCAAGGGATCTTCAATAAGACTAGGTACCAATTTCTCATCAGAAACCATGAAAGCAAGAAGGCAGTGGCAAGATATATTTAAGGTAATGTACTAGTCTGAATCTGTGGTGGACCCCAGAAAAGCCATGCTCTTTGATCCTCATTCAATATTGCTGGGTGGGAGCATTTTGATTGTTCCCATGGAGATGTGACCCACCCTATTGTGGTTGGTAACTTTTGATTAGATGATTTCCATGGAGGTGTGTCTCCACTACTGAAGGTGGAGTTGCTTGCTGGAATCCTTTAAAAGAGGAAACAGTTTGGACAGAGTCCCTTTTTGGTAGAGCCACGTGAAAGCCAGCAGACGCCACCATGTTCGCCACGTGCCCTTCCAGCTGAGAGAGAAATGTTGAACACTGATGGCTTCTTGAACCAAGGTATCTTTCCCCAGATGCCTTAAATTGGACATTTATATAGACTTGTTTTAATTGGGACATTTTCTCGGCCTTAGAACTGTAAACTAGCAACTCATTAAATTCCCCTTGATAAAAGCCATTCCGGTTCTGGTATATTGCATTCTGGTAACTAGCAAACTAGAACAGGTACTGAAAGAGAAAAACTGCTACCCAAGAAATTCTTTGTCCAAAAAAACTGTTCTTCAAAAATGGGGGATAGTTTAAAATATTCACAGATAAACACAAACAGAGATTTTGTCAACAAAAGATCTTCCCTACAAGAAATACTAAAAGGATTTCAACAGGTGGAAAGGAAAAGACTGAAGAAAATGGCCTGGAGTATGAAGATCCTCAATAAGATTAACTGAAAGGGTAAATAGAGGTACAATAATATTGTACTCTCATATACAACTTTTTGTGTTTAATTCCTATAAGAGTCAAAATACAATTTTACATGAAAAAGGCTTATTTCCAGAAAATGGACATGCAAAATGTAAAAAGTTAAAGTGGGATAAAAGCAACATAATAAGGGGAAACGGATATGGAAGCAGAAGTTGTGCATTCTAGAGAAGCTAAGTTGGTATTGTTTCAAATTGGTTAGTTATAGATGTAGGTCATGTAATATAATCCCCAAGATAACCACAAAGAAATTGTTTTAAAAATATGCAGAAATAGAAATGAGAAAGGGATTATTCAGATACATTACAAAATATGAACTGTACAGAAAAAGAAAAGGAGATTGCAATAAAGGGAAAGCGAAAATTAAAAAAAAGATGATATGACATATGTTTTAGTTTGTAAGCTGTCAGAATGTGATATACCAGAAATGGAACAGTTTTTTAAAGGGGTAATTTGTTAAGTTGCAAGTTTACAGTTCTAAGACCATGAAAACATCCAAATTAAGACATCAACAAGAGGTTACCTTCACTCAAGAAAGGCCGATGAAGTTTGGGGTTTCTCTCTCAGCTGGGAGGGCACGTGACCACGTCTGCTAGCTTTCTCTCCCAGTTTCCTGTTTCATGAAGCTCCCCCAGGGGTGTTTTCTTTTTTCACCTCCAAAGGACTCTGGCAGCCTGGGCTCTGTTGGTTCTGGTGGCTCTAAAGCTTTTTCCAAAATGGTTCCCTCTTTAAGGGCTCCAGTAAGCCACCTCACCTTAAATAGGTGGAGATACATCTCCATGGAAACCATATAATCAAAAATTACCACCCACAGTTGGGTGGGTCATATCTCTGTGCAAACAATAAAAACTATTCCACCCAGCAATATTGAATGAGGATTAAAGACATGGTTTTTCTGGAGTATGTAATAGCTTTAAACCAGCATAATATATGAGAAAACCAAAGATAACAACGGTTGAAGTTAGAACTACCTTTACAGTAATAACATTGACTGTTAATGGATTAAACACCCCAGTCAAAAGACAGAGGTTGGTAGAATGGATAAAAGACATTATCCCAGTATATATTGCTTATAAGATACTCACCTCAGACCTAAAGAAATCCTACAACTTAAGAATAAAAACACAAACAACCCAATTAAAAGATGAGTAAAAGACTTGAATAAACATTTCTGCAAACAGGGTATACAAAGGCTAAAATAAAATGCACGTGAAAAGATGCTCAACATCACTAGTTATTATGGAAATGCAAATCAAAATCACAAGGAGATATTTCCCACTCACTAGAATAGCTACTATTTAAAAAAAAAAAACAACAAAACAGAAAACTACAAGTCTTGGAGAAGATGTGGAGAAATAGGAGCATTCATTCACTGTTGGTAGGAAGAGAAAGTGGTGCAGCCTCTGTGAAAGACAGTTTGGCAGTTCCTCCGAAAACTTAGGAATTACCATAGGACCTAGCACACCCACTACTGAGGTTGTAGCCAGAAGAATTGAATGCAGGGACTCGAACAGATATTTGCACATCTATGTTCCTAGTGGCATTATTGACAATTGCTGAAAGATGGAAGCCATCCAAGGGTCCATCACCTGAGGATTGGATAAACAAAATGTGGTATACACAGACAGTGGATTATTACTCAGCTATAAAAAGGAATGAACTCCTGATGCATGCCACAAACATGGATGAACCTTGAGGACATTAGGCTGAGTGAAGTTAGCTAGACACAAAAGGAAAATATTGTATGATCTCACTGGTACAAACTAATTATAATATGCAAATTTAAAGAGTTAGTCTAGAATATAGATTACCAGAGGTTAGACTGGTGTTAGAGAATGGGCATTGATGCTCAGCTTGTACAGAATTTCTATTTAGGTTGATTGTAAATGATTGGGAATAGATGGTAGCACAGTATTTTGAGTTTAACAGTGACAATTTATAGAAGTGAATGTGGTTAAAAGAGGAAATGTTAGGTCACATATGTTACTAAATAAAAATTAAATGATAAAACATAGGGCTGCTAACCCTGTGATGGACTATGGACTATAGTTAATAGTACAAGTGGGATTGTTCTTTCATGGATTATACCAAATGTATGATACCACTACAAGGTGTTAATAATATGGTATAGTATATGGGAAAAATATATACCTAATGTAAACTCTGGACAATAGTTAATATACTTTTTTAATAATCTTTCAATTGTAACAAAGGTAATGATTGTTAAAATAATAGTCCAATTATAATAAAGTGCTGCTATTAATTGTACAAGTGCAAGGGGTTGGTGGTGGGGCAGTTAAACTGGAATCCTGTATTTTATGCATAATTGTTCTCTAAACCCACAAATTCTCTATTTAAAAAAGAACATGCCTAGATTTTTATAATATTAGCTAAGGATATTGTGACTTTGATATAGATTTTTAAATAATTATGAGTATACATGAAATTTTTTTTTCACGTTAAAACTATGTATCTTACTCTCAATGTTAACAAGTATTCCAATTTGCTGAGTCATCTTGTCCTTCAAGGTTTACATAAGCTTTGACATGAATGTCATCCATTTTGCTAGTTCTTGCCAGATCTGTGGAAATTTTGAGGCTGAGTATTGGGAAGTTCAATACTCAGGCCCTTCTTGCCTTGTGTCCTTGTCTCCCCTAATTTCCTGCTATCCACTATTTGTTTCACCTCTGGTATGTGTTGACCACTCTCATCCTTTTACTCTTTCAATTTACCACTGACTCATAAAAAGAACATAGCAAACCCTACCCCCAATTTGGGAACAGTGTGGGGAATGGATGTGGGGGGAGTGGGATGAGGCAGGAGGAGGTGGGGGGAGGGGTGGTTTCAACCCACGCTAGAGCCCAGCAAAAAAATTAAAACTTGACTATTACCTTTCCCTCTCCCTAAAAATCTCTTAGCTAGTCCCAACACTGGGGAAATTTCTCTAGTGGACTTTTCTATTTGGGCTCAAGCAGTCTGCTATGTTATTCAGCTCTTCCTTCCTGGACCTCTTCTTTTCTTTTCCTTTTCCTGCTGCCTTCAATTTCCTCCCCCAAATTCCCATTCATTTCTTCTGTAGAGCAGGTTGGCTGCGTCACCTCACCAGAAGTCCTTTAGGATTTACCTGGAGAACAGCCTTATCTTTCTGACCAATGCTCTAAAGGCATCGATTCTCAGAGAGAACTTTTGTTTCCACTCTTTAGGCTTTCACATCACAAAACTTCAGGGGACACCTTTCAAACATTCACAGAGAATAACATGGATAGATTATTGGGATCAGTAGGTCCTTGACTCTTTGACTATTAAAATATGCCTTGAAACTACTTTTTCCCCTTGATTTATAATGTTTGCTGTTACACTATTGTATAAAAACATCTATGCATATAAAACCTGCATTTGAAGTTGAATATATAATTCTTCTCTTACATGTCTTTTTATTATTAAGGCATGCTTAGAAAATCTTCCTTTGTCTTCAGGTTATAAATTACTACTAAGATTTTCTTCTAGCACATTTATTTTATTTTATTTTATTTTTAACATAGTTTTATTCTTTAACTTGTGATCCTCTTGGAAAATTTTTGAGTTAAGAAGAGAATCTGCTTTCCCCTCCCACCTGCTGACTAGACCGTCTGACATAATTTACTGATGAAAGAATCATTTTCCATTGATTTAAAACGCCACCTTTCGTCACAACCTAAATTCCTATTTATACATAACTCTATATCTGGATTCAGGCCTAATATCAAATTCACATCTGAACCCCCACCCTGCTCCTAGTCTTGTTGCTGTATAATGTTGCCAGTTGCATCCTTTATTAACACCTTAACTCTAACATCCTCCCAACAGGAATCTGGTGAAAAAGGAGATCATTATCTACAACCCCCACTCCAGAATAACTTCATTTTATCCCTGTTAGTATAAATGCCTTATCTTGTGGCCTCAAGCCACTAGATGGCCAGAGCTGTATGTGATTTAAGAGTCATCCTTGTCAAGCCCTGTCATGCCACAGTGAGGAAATTGAGACCCTAAAAATTAAGCAACTGGCTTGTTGGCACACAGGAAGTCAGCTGCAGAATTGAGCTCTCAAGTCAAGTTTCTGCTTCCTAAAACTTGCATTTTGCCTCTCCCCTTCTTCTTTATTTCTACCACATCGCATCTATCTGTGCCTCTGCGTTAATGAATCGAATCGTGTCTCCTAAGAAAACATGTTCAAATCCTAAATTTAGGTCTGGTGAATGTGATCCTATTAAAAAATAGGATTTTTTGAAGTTGTTATTAGTTAAGATGAAGCCAAAATGAACTAAGGTGGGCCCTAATCCAATATGACAGGTGTCCTTATAAGAATTGGACAGAGAAAGCTAGAGAGAAGGCAGCCATGTGACAGAGGCAAAGATTATGCCAGGGGTTGCCAGGAAGCCCCCACCAGAAAACCCTACAGATCTCAGAGTAGTAGGGCCCTTCAGACACCTTGATCTTAGATTTGTAGCATCCCAAACAGCCAGGCAGTACCGTGAAGCCATCAGTTTGAGGGACTTGGTTAAGGCAAACCTAGGAAACTAAAGCATCCTAGATTTCCTTTCCCTAATTGTGCCTGTCCCATTAGCCCTGTCCCCCTCAGTCTATCCTATACAGGCCTCCTAAAATTATCTTGGCAAAACAGTCGCAGGGAAGAAGAGAGAGCATTTTGCCTGTACGAAAAACTCTACCCATCACAGTTCCTTGGACCCTTGCCTCAGATAAGCAGTGAACACCCAGACCAGAGATCAGGCCCCCTCAGGGTCCAGGCAGCCCAGCTGGAGAGACTGGCTGACAAGCGTGACTTACGGTCAGGGAGGCGCGTTCTGCTCAGTCCCTGGGTAGAGACCCGGGGACCCCGCACTGTTCAGTTATGTGGTTGTCACAGTAAATGGTGGCGATTCCAGGCTCAGAAAGCACTGCCCAATTTTAAGGCTAGTGGAAATAGCAGAACAGAGTAAAACAGATAGCCTTGGGTTGGTTTGTGCAAAACAAGGTATATTTGGTGCTATGTGAGTTGTGAGAAAAGCGGAACAGGATATGAAAACGTGAATAATGATGCATCTTTATGTTAAGAGAAAGGAGATAGAAGTGGTATGGCAAGAAAGGAGCTGGCTTGACATCTATGAATGCTGATATGGGGTTTGGAAAGAATGAGATTCTTCGGTGGAAAAATATCAGATCTGAAATGTGCTTCATTTCCAGGCTGTAGAGGGGTGGTTCCTACTCTTATCCTGAGGGAAAATGCTGGGTACTGATGCTGTTATATAAAGGATTTTTCAAATTGCATCCTTGGGCATATTTCTTGTGATTCCCTGACTCCCCAGGCCTTGGCTGGGATAGACGTGGGGTGCCCTTGGCAGTGGGCACCAGCAGCTGTGGTGTGGTGCTCCCCCACAGTTCTTCAGGCAGGCCCCAGCAGGCCTTACCAGCAAAAGTTGCTTGGTACAGGAGAAGAAGACAAAGTGGTTAATACTGGCGTCTGGCAGGACTTATTTTAAAGCCCGTGTAGGAATCCTCGAGGTCTTCCAGAAATTACAAACAGAATTTTTCAGAGGGATATAATTTCTGATTTGTTGGGTAGTGGCAATGGCCCATGGGAAGTGAATTTTGCTCATAATGTGGCACCACTTTTCTTCTTTTTGGCCCGTTTTTGTGTCTCAGTTGGTGTGGCCAGGGAAACCTTGGGTTCCATTTATTTTCCCACGTTGCCTAAGAAGCTATGAATATGCAGAGCGTATTATTTTAGCTGTGAGTGTGGCAGGATTTGCACTATTCAAAATATGTTACCCTTCCCCAAATATGCAGCCTGTACTTTTTCAAGGCAGAGGTCTGTCAAGAAAGGGAGTGGAAAAGAGTTGTGGGAAAGCTTGATAACAGTTCCTGACCATGCCATGAAAGCTGATTCCCATGGAAATCAGCCGAATTTTATAACAGAGACAAGGAACAGGTATTTAGATGCCCATAATTCTAAAAGGAATGACCAGATACCAATTGTCATTAGTTTGTTTTTTTAAGAGCACACCACTGTACAAATACTAACAGATGGGAATATTAACTAAAAATAGTTACTTCTCACAGTAAATGTTTCCCCTATAAAACCGCAGCATTCTTAGAGCTCTTTCCCTGGAGTGAAGAAAACAGAAACTCATCCCGACCCAAATGCTTAGAGGGAGAAGATGCACGGCAGTCTTTGGCCAGTTTATCGTTTTGTGGATCTCCACCATTTCAATCATTAATTGGTGATATTGGCAGGAACTCACCTACTGGAGTGATAAATGGCTGGTTAACTCAAGCAGCATCTCAGGAAGCCCCAGTCGTTTTGTTTAGGTTGGGGAAACCCCAAAGAAGATAGCTCTGAGTGCCAGAGACAGCAAGTCTTGGCTTCTCCATGGCTAACTGCATGACCTTGGGCTTCTTTGAACTTCAATCCCTTATCTCTAAAAATGGAGATAAAGCAAGATTTATTGTAGGCTCACTGCTCAGAATAAAACATACATGCACCCAACTGCTCAAATTGACCCCTACCCACTCCCCCCACACACATGCGTAGTCAGCTCAGCACTATAACTGGTACACAGTCAAGCCTTAAGGCATAGTTTTACTGTCTTGGGTTTATAAAAACAGTAGCTATTTCAGGGTAGCTGTGAACTATGCAATGAACGTGATGTTTCAAAGGAGACGTTTTGAAATTGCAGGACTTCAATTTGGAGGTGCTAGATTTGTAGGTAGCAGAAATTGGAGATTCTAGATTTTGAATTATTTTTTAGGATATTTGAATCCAAGAGCTAGAAAGTTAACATCCATTCTGTATTAGAGGTAATCACCTGATAATATATAAACTACTATAAATAGTAAAGAAAAGTGCTGCATGTGGCTTTTCCATTTTTTTTGATTAATAGTATCAGATGCCTCAGTAATGGCATTTAGTAAATTATAATGCTCCAATTAAATTATAGTCCTGCAGCAAAGAGTTGCGAATTCAATTATGCTATTTAGCTTCTAGCTATCCGTGTATTGCACAAAATCTACCAAGGATAGCAATTGCTTCAAGTTTGAATAAAGAAACGGACATATTGGGTAAAACCCGAGTTAATAAAGAGAGGCTCAATAAAGTCCATTAGCCCAGTCATGGGAACCACGATCTGCTGTCATGGGGCTGCTCAGAGATTTTCTGTCCTACAGAGATAATCTTCTGCATTGTTTCCTCTTTCCAGCCCAGCTATCCAGTTGCCCAGAAAGAAAGAGGAGGCTGTGCTTCCCCACCACCCACAACTCCTACGTGGGAAGTTTTGCCAATTATGTACCACTGGAGAGAAGGAGGCTGAATTCACTGAGCTTGAGTTCAAACCTGCCAGGGAATCTCACGGGCAAGTCAACACTCGGGGAACGTAGACTCCAGTTAGGAACAGGAATCATGAGTGTTAGCTTTCAGAGATTCAGGTTTCTTTGGGAGAGCGCATCTACATTATACGGTTTTTCTGGGGGCAGCTAAAAATCCACGGTGGACAAAGAGGTCTTGAAAACAGGGTCAGAGGCAGTAGGTAACATCTGCATGAGTTAAGCAAGCGATTGTCTGGGAATTGCAAGCTGTTCATAAGCGGGTGAGAGAATGAGGTGAAGAGAAAAAGAGTCCACGTGGGAAGAAATTAAATGTCATTACCGAAAGAAATATAACTGGAAAGAAGAACTTGGTCTGTAGGTTTTAGGACAGGAAAGCAAGAAGCAGCTTGATAGAGTAGAAACACCCTGTGCTGTGGAGTTGTACTCAATCCCAGGTTCAGATTCCAGGTTCAATCCCAGCTTCGCTGCTCACGAGTGGTATAACCTCGGGCCAGAACAACATCTGCACGTGCAAATGGAAATAACTACCTTTTCATATTTGTCTTGAGAATTATAAATAACCTGTAGAAAGTATCTTGGCCCAAAGTAAATGTGCAATAAAAGAGAAACGGATTTCTGGAGCCAAAATGCATTGCTTTGTATTTTGACTCCTTACTAGCTATGTGATTTTGAACAAGCTCTTTAACTTCTTTGTGCTTCAGTCTCCTCATATAAACTGGGCAAATAATAGTACTTACTTCAGAGTATAGATGTGAAGATTAAATGAGTCAATGCCTGTAATATCCTTAGAACAGTGCCTACCATCTAATAATATTGCTGTATGTCTTGGTTATTATTGTGATTAGGTAATGTTATTGTTATTATTCCTTGAGAACTATATATGGTCTTGAGGGAATGATGTGTAGAGGGATCAGAGAAGGGGTGGATGCTGAGAGGAAATTAGGAGTTATCTTCATTTGATAGCGTAAGGTGACATCGAGTCCTTTTCTGCATGACAGAGGTACCATGAGAACCAGGCATTCTGGAATTCTGAGCCAACCCAAGGCAGACCACTGCCCTAGAGAGAAAATAAACTTTTATCTATTAAGCCATTGCTATGTCGGCATTGGATTTTTCTTGTAACCAAAGCTTAAAGTGATCTACTTGATAGAATATGGTTTACAAATGAATATACATACATTTAAAAAGTGATCATTTGGAATTCATACACATTTTCTAAGAGGAAGTTGTGCTGAAGAAATGCCTTTAATTTTGATGCAACTGTTAGACTAAAAAAATTGGAAAATATTGTTCATGTTGTTACCTCGCATTCATTCAAGGTTTTGCTCTAATATTTTATTATTAATTTCTCATGTGCGAGAAGGAAAAACATGAGTTGAGTGACACAAGGGTTAGATGCATTTTTAAAAATTTTATGTTATTGTGAAATACAACATATATACAAAGATACAATAAATTTCCAAGTATACTTTAACAAGTAGTTTTGTAGAACAGCTTTTAAAATTTGGTAAGGGTTTTTTTCTCCTAGCTGCTCCAAGACACTGGAGGCCAACAGAAATATCAATATAAAGATTCAGCAGTCACACTCATTTGTTAAATCCTATCTTCTCTGTATTATTCCTTCTTCTCTTTAAATAACATATGTACATAAAAGCAGTAAATTTCAAAGTACATCACAATAATTCATTGTAGGACAGGTTTCAGAGTTTGGGATGGATTACAATTCCCCAATTTTAGGTTTTTATTTCTAGGCGTATTTTTAACATATTTACTAACGTATTAAAATGGATGTGAACAAAGTATCTCAGCGATTGCTCTCTGCCTGTATCTTCCAGCAGCTCAATCACATGGCATCAAGGAAGGCTTTAGAAGCCATCCTTACTAAGTTTTTAGATCACAACGAATGGAACGGATAGAACTAGGATTTAAAATAATTTTGCTAAATGCCGAAAATCAATGAGATTGAATTCAAACTGAATTCAATCAGTTGCGTCCAGTTGTGTCCCAGTTGTGCATTGTCCCTTTAAATTTAATTACATAACCCAAAATCTCCATTGGCATTCTACACAGTGTTACTTATTATTTCAAAAGATTTGTAACCGTGTAAATGTTCAAGAGTAGGGGGATAGTTAAGTAAATGGTGATTTACGTCTCCAAGGAATGTTTAATGGCACAGGGAATGCCAAAGATAAAAATATTAAATTAAAACTAAGCTAAATACAAAACCATATACAAAACGATCTCAGTGTGGCTTTAAAGGAAATGAAATAGTACCATATGCATTTTTCTTCTCTCTTTCTTTTTTGTGTTTTCAATGAATTTTTACATCAGCAGGCATTTTTTTAAACCAGAATAACAGACTTAAAAAAAGCAAGAGAAGTTTCTATAATGACGTTAAGGTTAGAGGGGAAACTCACATAAACCTTAACACCTTGGCTGGGTTTATCACGGCCATGATGATATAAGAAATGTGGGGTCTTTGAAATTTTACTGGTGCTGCTGTTGGAGTTATTCTAGCTCTGATACATGAGCTCATATTTCAGTGTGGTTTAAGTTGTTTTCCAGAAAACTATATTATGAGATCTATCTTCCAGACTGATTTAACCTGGCAGTACTTGGGGACAACTGTAGCATTCAGTTACATTTTCTATCTAAACAAAACCATTGTTTTCCTGACATGTGGTATCCTTAAATATGCATGCCTTTTAAGAACGTCCACTTAAACATTTATTTTGCTCTAGATGAAATGAGCAGGCACCTGAATTTCTAATGTATTTTAAAAGTATCCTTTCAGTCCCTGTGAAAAGAGTGTTTTCATTAGTTTTTCTTACTGTTGTTCTATTTGATTCTAATGCTACATCTGCTGTATCTTTTCCTACATTAATAAAAGAGTTAAATACTTTATCTTAAACTATAGCTCAGAGCTTGCTTAAAGATTGCATACTTTGTAGCATCCTTTCTTTTCTTTTTTAACATTTTTTATTGTGAAATATAACATATATACAAAAAAGCAATAAATATCAAAGTACATTTTAATGGTTAGTTATAGAACAGAAAATAGCCTACTTTCTACTCTGCTTGTCTTAGCTCCTGCTGTTTAATCTTCCCAACTTTAAAACAGGGGAAATTAAGGCACAACAAGTGCCATGATTATTCTCTTTTTTCCCATGTGTCATTATAATTTGCATTCACTGAACTATGTTGCATTGGAAATATATATGTAAAAGGTAGGTGAGATAGTTTTATAATTCTGTTTCTCAGGAACCTGCTTCCATCTAAATTTGGAACTTTTCCCTCCCAACCTTAATAATGTTTACTTCATTTTCTGTAATAAAATGCATTTGGGGAAATGCACTTTGATTTTTAGAATTTTGCCTGACATAAGTCCTTACTGCTGTCTTGTATGCAGTGCTCCATTTGAGATTGCCTCACCTCATGATTTGAAATAAAAGGCCCTTGATTAAAATATATATATATATTTATGTATACCTGTTACATATATACAGGTATATATAAAACAGGTATATAAAGAGGTATGGTGAAAAATATATCTGGGGAGAAGCATCCTCTGGATTTTCTCAAATACTATCTGATTTCATTCATTCACACATTCATTCCTTCTTTGGTCTGTTTATGTATTTGGCACATGATTATTGAGTGCCTCCCATGTCCCAGGCCCTGGCTGCCCGAAATCATTTATTAGCTCTTGAAATCCTGATCTTTTTCACTATTATTCTTGAGTGTTTGGAAGCGCTGAATTACACTGCTGAACTGTTTGTCACAATATTACTGCTAGTGTATTGTAAAAATTACAGTGTGTTCATTGTTCTCTTTCCCTGTACTAATTTCCTTCCTTACAGCTGATGGTGAATTAAAGCAGATGCTGACGGAAGGGGCAGGCTGCAACCTTAGCAGTCACACGCAGGGACAGAGGGGGTGTTGCATCCAATTCCATGGGGACATCTCTGAGATACTTTCTATTGTGCATTTGGCACAAAGTACTCTTTCCTGAGAATGAAAAGCTAAACAAAACAACACGCCCCCCCCCCTCAACATGGGTCAAGGATTTGAGGTTTCTTTGATTTGGGTTGCTATCTGGGAACCATAGAAAGCAAGATAAGGGAATGCTCCTTAAGTGAAGATGTACACGTTTGTGTATCTGGTTAATTTGTGCATCTTTAGGAAAATGATTTACCATCTAAAGGAAGTCATGATTTTAAAATCTTAGGTAAAAATGCTTTGGTGCTATGTAGCAAAATGGCCCTTGGGCCATCTGCTGAGTTCCTGCATTTTCATCTTTGCGCCCTTCTGCTCCTGAGCAGCCTCCAAAGTGTTGATTGTCTGTTGAATCCAGTGAGACTTTCAATTTCCAGCTAATTGTTGTGGGGATGAGAAAATATGCCATCCATTCATTTATAGTGGCTCTTTATACTGTAACAAAATAGAGCAGAATGCAGAGGCAAGGTGAAAATTTCACAGCAGCGTAATTTCCATTGTGCTCCCTGCACTGTATTTTGTAGTGCAAATTTAAAAGTCCTAAGTCTTAGGAAAGAAAGGTTTTTCTAAGCCTCTTGGGTTATATCTCTTCGTTTTATTACATGTGAACTATTTGAAGTAACCGAAAGGTTAAAATATCCTCAGAATTAGAAAAATAGACAATTTTATTTTTGTTCTTGCCAATGGGGCCATACAAACCTATATATATATATATATATATATATTTTTTTTTTTTTTTGCATGGGCAGGCCTGGGAATCCAACCTGGGTCTTTGGCATGGCAGGCAAGAACTCTGCCACTGAGCCACTGTTGCCTGCCCTTTATGTGATTCTTAATGAGATTTTTATTGCTTTGCTTGGGAAAATATGGTGTCCCAGTGACAAAAATTTGGAACCTATATGAACATATTTTTAAAAGTAAAAATTACCCTGACCTTCCTCCTAGACATAGTCACTGTTTTGTATGTATTTATATATATATAAACACAGACATACATACAGTTTCATAAATAAAACACATAATTTTATATGGATAATACAGTCTTAACTGCCTATATTTATAGAGAACTTTATATTTTTTCCACTCTCATCACAGGAATTTTTCTTTATCATTTTAAGTATAAACTTATTCAGCTAGTTTCAGAACCTCATTTTAGTGGCTGTATAATATTCCATTGTACCTTCACAATGGCTGTTGTTTTTCTATGTGAAAATTCTCTTTTGTTGTAAAATAATAGTCTGTTATTCTTTCTGCTTGCAGCAGCAGCATACAACCATCAGAAAGTATTTGTTAGAACAAATTGCTGTGCTAAAAACAACAACAAAAAAATCCAGAGATTCTGGCCAGCAGTAAGTCTCATGTGCACCCACTCTCATCCAAAACTAGAAAGAGTTAACATATGTGCTGTCACCATGAGCACTAGTGTGGGAAGAAAAGCCATTCTCCCAGTTAACTGTTTTTAAATCATACCCGTAATTCTGCTAGAAACGAATGTCAGGCCAAGACAGAAGCATTTCTATATTCTAATGAATACAGCAATAGGATTATAAACAAGAAAAACTGGAGTGCAGAAAACCAAAAGGAGAGAGAAAGGGATTCAATTAGAGCATATCTATCTATGTACACTCTTTGACAACAAAGAAAGTGCTGTAATTTTCTAATTACGTACAAAGAAACCATTCTCACTTTGTATAATATGTTTTCACTCATAGACGTTATATAAAACCTGGTAACTTAAAAGAAGAAACGATACAAATATTTCTGGTTTGGATTTTTAACTGCTTTTAAAGAATGACTAAGCCATTTTGAATTCACAAATATAGCTCACTCATGTCTACAATAGATGGATGCATGACCCATACCATTTGCTGGGCTTTACTGATTGTCTGTATTTCCAAAATTAGAACGTCTCTGTCTAGACCTACTGACGTGCGTTAAGCCCAAAGTGTGCTCTTGGTCTGCGAGAGTCTTCCCTGAAAGAAGTGCCATCTTCATTGAGGCTGGGGAGATGCATTTAATCTTGGTGCTGTTTGCAGACAGCCTTTAAAAAACTGTCCTGAGAATACATCTTTGCCAGTAGTTTAGTGTGTCAAAACGAGGACAAGAATTTTGCTCTATTCTTAAAATGTGACTATTTGTGTCTTGGGGATATTGGCCAACAAGAAGGCAGGCGGGAGGCCGTGGAAACATTGGAGCTGGGCTTCAGCAGCTTCACAGGGATTCTGCAAGGGCCACATAAACCGGGAAAGAACTGTAAGAGTTAGCCCAGCCCAGGGATGACCATTTGGAGCTTAACGAGATTTCCCCCGGGCGGACAAGATGACTATAAGAATTCTTTGTTGACTTAAAAATGGTTGTGCGATGATTATTTTTTTTTCTGAAAAAAAAAAAAATCCTGAGTAAAGGTAGGGGACAGAGACTTGTTGAGGGGAGGAGCTGTGAAGAATATAAATAAAATGTTTTTCTCACTGGGACCTGAACTGGTGAGATTAGAGTGTTATATAAAATCTGGTATCCTGGAAACTTTGTGTGCTTTTATTAAGGGAAAAAGGAAAAGTTCTTCGTATCCCTGTTTTGTGCATTACCCAGTCAGAGAAGAATGCAGAGGATTAGGGAAAGCCCATGTTGAGTTGCATGGGGTGATGCTTCCAGATCCAACATGCTTGGTATGGCCCTCAGCAAACCAAACATACCTGCAAGCCAGTGGGCCCTGGGGCCTGCATGTCAGACGACCCCTGCTGCACAACTTGGGACTTCTTCCTGTGAGCAGAGAAATCTGAGGCAAGGATAATTTATGGCATGCTCTTGGAGATTCCCTTAAATAGAAAAGACCAGCCGTTCATCTTTTCTCAACATGTTCGGTCATCTTCCATGCTCCTTGCTGATGTACGTGGAAAACACAGACCTATGAAAAAAAAAATGTCTGAAAGAGATTTGGGCTTAAGCACAATGGCCAGATTAGCACAAGGACCCGGATGGCTTCATCCTAACACCTCCCGCTCAGAAAGATTTCAGGGTTCAAGTGCAATAATGAATATGGAAACACCTACCTCAGTAGCTGGCCCTTAGTTGACCCTCAGTCGATGCTCATTTCCTTCTCCAGACTGTAAATTTGACCACCACCACATTTTTTTAGTATACTAAAGAAGTACTTATTAAATAATAAATCCAGGGTAATGATTTGCTTAAAATGCATAAGAAACTATGATGTATGCATAGTCTTGATTTGAAACTGAGAATGATATTAAATTTTAACTTGGGATAAAATTAAAATTAATTAAATTCCTCAGTGTACACTGGGTAGATATTGAAAAATGCCCGGAGTGGATATCAGGACATTAAAATATTAACAATCGCTAACGTATAAGTTGATAATGGAAACTTGGCTATTATCAAGTACTCTGACTAAATCCCTGTGGTAGCCCATTGATTTAAAGCAACACTGTTGCATGAGAAGGTACTGAGGTAAATTAGATTCACTTGAAGTTTTACAGATGTTTTGGGAGGTAGTACATATATAAATATATTTTATTGGTATTTTAAAATCAGAATCTAATTGGCTTTACTAAAGGGTGGTCTGAGGAGTTAAAATTATTTTCTGAAGTGACTTAAGCCATCTGCATCCACATCTATTTTCTTTGTAGCCATAAATATTTTGAGGGCTATGTTGGGCAACCAAAAGATGAACTTGAAAGAGCATTTGTGCTCAGATGGAGAGGGTGAATTGTGTGTTTGTGTGCGTGTGTGCACACAAATGAGTGCAATAACGTGAAGGGGTGATATGTAGTTAAAGAAGAAAAGATTTAGAATGCAGGGCTAAACTTTCTATGGAACACACACCAAGCAAGAGCTTGGGAAGAGGTTGTTATCAGGGTAAGACTAGGGAGTATGGAAATGAGGGATGTAATGCACTAAAGGGGACCTTTAATTCACCATCCCTGGGCTGTAGTCGAGTTTCCTTCTTTGAGGATTGAAGATGAACTGGCCAACTCATTTATTCTCTCCCATCTACTCCCAACTTCATTCCTGAGGACAAGACCCACCTGATGTGGTTCCCTCGCCCTGGCCCAAGGGGGCACTGGAATTGTGGTTCAGGGCTCTATCATCTTAAACATGTTACTTGTACTTCTTTGGCATGGATTTCTTCATTGGTAAATGCAAGTGCTGGACAGCTGATTTCAGGGATTGGTCTGTTACAGAGTCGTGATTTTTGGGAAGGCATGCATGGGTAGCACCTGGCTGAGGCTGGCATTTGGCTAAGGAGGTGTTCTAGTTTGCTAGCTGCTGGAATGCAATATACCAGAAACGGAAGGGCTTTTAACAAGGGGAATTTAATGAGTTGCTAGTTTACAGTTCTAAGGCCGAGAAAATGTCCCAATTAAAGCAAGTCTATAGAAGTGACCAATCAAAGGCATCCAGGGAAAGATACCTTGGTTCAAGAAGGCCAATGAAGTTCAGGGTTTCTCTCTCAAGTGAGAAGGCACATGGCGAACACAGTCAGGGCTTCTCTCTCGGCTGGAAGGGCACATGGCAAA
>PVIY010045708.1:0-18915 GCA_004026745.1 Myrmecophaga tridactyla | reverse complement strand
TGTTGTGTATGATTTCAATCTTTTTAAATTTGTTGAGACTTGCTTTGTGACCCAGCATATGGTCTGTCTTTGAGAATGATCCATGAGCACTTGAGAAAAATGTGTATCCTGCTGTTGTGGGGTGTAATGTCCTATAAATGTCTGTTAAGTCTAGCTCATTTATTGTAATATTCAAATTCTCTGTTTCTTTATTGATCCTTTGTCTAGATGTTCTGTCCATTGATGAGAGTGGGGAATTTCCCTTTTCAGTGTTTGCAGTGTTAGTCTCATGTATTTTGGGGCATTCTGGTTCGGTGCATAAATATTTATGATTGTTATGTCTTCATGTTGAATTGTTCCTTTTATTAGTACATAGTATCCTTCTTTGTCTCTTTTAACTGTTTTACATTTGAAGTGTAATTTGTTGGATATTAGTGTAGCTACTCCTGCTCTTTTCTGGTTGTTATTTGCATGGAATATCTTTTCCCAACCTTTCACTTTCAACCTATGTTTATCTTTGGGTCTAAGATGTGTTTCCTGTAGACAGCATATAGAAGGATCCTGTTTTTTAATCCATTCTGCCAGTCTATGTCTTTTGATTGGGGAGTTCAGTCCATTAACATTTAGTGTTGGGTGGGCCACGGTGGCTCAGCAGGCAGGAATGCTGGCCTGCAATGCCAGAGGACCCAGGTTCGATTCCCGGTGCCTGCCCATGTTAAAAAACAAAAACAAACAAAAAAAACATTTAGTGTTATTACTGTTTGGATAGTACTTTCCTCTACCATTTTGCCGTTTGTATTTTATATGTCATATCTAATTTTTCTTCTTTCTACCCTCTTCTCCACACCTATCTCTTCTGTCTTTCATATCTGTCTCTAGTGCTCCCTTTAGTATTTCTTGCAGAGCTGGTCTCTTGGTCACAGATTCTCTCAGTGATTTTTTTTGTCTGAAAATGTTTTAATTTCTCCCTCATTTTTGAAGGACAATTTTGCTGGGTATAGAATTCTTGGTTGGCAGTTTTTCTCTTTTAGTAATTTAAATATATCATCCCACTGTCTTCTCGCCTCCATGATTTCTGCTGAGAAATCTACACATAGTCTTATTGGGTTTCCCTTGTATGTGATGGATTGCTTTTCTCTTGCTGCTTTCAAGATCCTCTCTTTCTCTTTGGCCTCTGACATTCTGACTAGTAAGTGTCTTGGAGAACGTCTGTTTGGATCTATTCTCTTTGTGGTATGCTGCACTTCTTGGATCTGTAATTTTAGGTCTTTCATAAGAGTTGGGAAATTTTCAGTGATAGTTCTTCCCTTAGTTTTTCTCCTCCTTTTCCCTTCTCTTCTCCTTCCGGGACCCCCACAACACGTATATTTGTGCGCTTCATATTATCATTCAGTTCCCTGAGTCCCTGCTCATATTTTTCCATTTTTTCCCTATAGTTTCTTTTTCTTGTCGGATTTCAGATGTTCCGTCCTCCAGTTCACTAATCCTAACCTCTGACTCTTGAAATCTACCTTTGTAGGTTTCCATTGTTTTTTTCATCTCTTCTACTGTACCTTTCATCCCCATAAGTTCCGTGATTTGTTTTTTCAGACTTTCCATTTCTTCTTTTTGTTCATTCCTTGCCTTCTTAATATCCTACCTCAATTCATTGATTTGGTTTTTGATGAGGTTTTCCATTTCTGTTCGTATATTCTGAATTAGTTGTTTCAGCTCCTGCATCTCATTTGAATTGCTGGTTTGTTCCTTTGACTGGGCCATTTCTTCAATTTTCCTGGTGTGATTTATTATTTTTTGCTGGCGTCTAGACATTTAATTACCTTAATTAGTTTATTCTGGAGATTGCTTTCACTTCTCTTACCTAGGGTTTTCTTGCTGGATGAATTTGTTTTCTATCTGTTCTTTGACCTTCAGTTCAGCTTTTTCTGGACCTCTAGCTTAGGTTTTGTTTAACAGAGGATAATTTTTCAGTTCTTGTTTTCTTGTTTTTTGCCCTGCTTGTATGGTGCCTTTTCCCTCCCC
The DNA here is from genome assembly GCA_004026745.1 of Myrmecophaga tridactyla. Lineage (NCBI taxonomy): Eukaryota > Metazoa > Chordata > Mammalia > Pilosa > Myrmecophagidae > Myrmecophaga > Myrmecophaga tridactyla. Next base: position 16,917 of record PVIY010045708.1, on the reverse strand, counting down.
ACCCTTAGGAGGGTCTACGTAGGTATTATAGACTCCAGCCAAGTTTTCCTGGACTAAACTGTCCTTTATCAGGGGGAAGGAGTCACCTGCATCAGTTTTCCCTGAGGGTGAGACCCAGCAGGTTAAAAGACTTTCCTGTGAGGTCTCTGGGCTCTGTTTTTCTTATCCTGCCCAGTATGTGGTGTGTCTGCCTGCAGGTCCCACCAGCATAAGATGATGCAGTACCTTTAACTTTGGCAGACTCTCCCTGCTGGGGGCGTGGTGGAGACAGAGGAGAGGTTGTAGGCTGGTTTTAATGGCTTCAAATTGCCAAGCTCTGGGGTCTGAATTCCTTGAGGGAGGGATTCCACCTGAGTTGGGCTTCTCCCCTCCCCTGGGGAAGGCACAGGTGGGGTATAGCCCTGAAAGCAGCCTGTTTCTGCCTATGCCTTGGGCAGTTGTAGCCCAAGAAGTCCTGCCACTGAATCCAGAGGCTGCCAAGTCTCTGTAGAAACACAGCCACTAAAACCTCTGTTTTCTCCCCTTTCCTCTTTTTCCATGAGCCCAATGAGCGACCTCTGCCTTGACCAGGTTTAGAGTCTCTTTCCTTTCCCTCTGGGAAGAGGGGCACCGGGCGCGGGGGGCTGGTTGCCGCGGCTTGGGGAACTCACTGTTCTGGGGGATGCTCGCAGCCGGTCCAGCTGGTCCAGACTGGGGTACACTGTGTGTCTGGTCATTGGTGTGGCCCCAGGAGCTGTTCTGTACTGTTTCTGGTTATTTAGTAGTTGTTCTGGAGGATGAACTAAAATGCGCACCTTGCTAAGCCGCCATCTTGGCCCCTCCTATCTCTAAGCTTTTTTTTGTTGTTAATTTCTTAGTGAGTAATTTTCTAGGGCTCACAATATGTTTATGTTTCAGAATCCATTTCAGATTTATATGAGATATACAAACTCTACAACTATATAGGTCCCTTCCCGCCTCACTTTTTTGTACTGTTTTTATTGTTATACATATTACTTTTTGTGTTAGTTTGAACAGAAGTATGCCCCCTAAGAAAAGCCATGTTTTAATATAAATCCCATTTCATAAAGGTAGAATAATCCCTATTCAATACTGTATGTTTGAGACTGTAATGAGATCATCTCCCCAATGATGTGATTTAGTCAAGAGTGGTTGTTAAATTGGATTAGGGGATGGCATGTCTCCACCCATTTGAGTGGGTCTTGATTGGTTTATTGGAGTCCTATAAAAGAGGAAATATTTTGGAGAATCAGAGATTCAGAGAGAGAGAGCAGAACTATGTGACCACGAGATGTGGAGTCCACCAGCCAGCAACCTTTGGAGATGAAGAAGGAAAATGCCTCCCGGGGAGCTTCATGAAACAGGAAGCCAGGAGAAGATGCTAGCAGATGACGCCATGTTCGCCATGTGCTCTTCCAGCTGAGAGAGAAGCCCTGACTGTGTTCGCCACGTGCCTTCTCATTTGAGAGAGAAACCCTGAACTTCATTGGCCTTCTTGAACCAAGGTATCTTTCCCTGGATGCCTTTGCTTGGACATTTCTTTAGAGTTGTTTTAATTGGGACATTTTCTCAGCCTTAGAACTGTAAACTAGCAACTCATTAAATTCCCCTTGTTAAAAGCCGTTCCGTTTCTGGTATATTGCATTCCGGCAGCTAGCAAACTAGAACACTTTTATATATGTTACAAGCCTAATATACTTTGTTATAATTATTGCTTTATATAATTTTGTCTTTTAAACAAGCTAAGAGAAGAAAAGGGAGCACAACTATATTTATAGAGGTTTTTAATAATGTTTTTATTACGATTGCTGGTTCTCTTCATCTCTTCCTGTAGTTACCACATGGTTATCATTTCCTGACTTCAGTATAGTTTCATTCTAACCCCTCTCCTTTCCATTGTTGTTGTCGAATAGTTTACATTTCATATTACAGGCCCATGAATATAATTTTATGGATATAGTTTTATGCAATTGATTTTTAAGTCAATCAAGAGAAGAAAAATATGTTCTTATACAGTTTTTTCATGTACACTTTTTAAAGAACAGTTTTACAGAAAAATTGAGCAGAAATACCAAGTTCCCTTGTATACTCTGCCTCTAGCCCCCTATTATCAACAGACTTTTGTTACGATTCATGAACCAGTATTGATATTTTGTTATTAACTAAAGCTCATATTTTATTTAAATTTCCTTACCATTTACCTAATGTTTTTTATTTGTTCTAGGATCCCATCCAGTATATCACATTATATTTTGTTGTCATGTCTCCTTGGCTCCTCTTGTCTCTGACAATTTCTCACACTTTTGTTCTTGATGACTGTGCTGGTTTGAAATTGTTCTGTACTCCAGGAAATCCATGTACTTTTAATACTAATCCAATCTTGTAGGGGGCAAAGACCTATTATTTGGTTGAGACCTTTTGTTAAAGTTGTTTCCATGGAGACATGACCCTGCCCATTCAAGGTGGGTTTTAATTAGTTTACTGGAGTCCCTAAAAGAGCTCACGGAGAAAGAGAGAGCCCAGAGCTGACACAGAGAGCAGAGAGATGACATTTGGAGATGCTAAGTTAAGAGATGAAACCCAGAGTTTGTCCCAGAGAAGCTAAGTGAGGACCCATAGATGCTTGATAGAGAAAGCCACTGAAATCAGAAGGTGAGAGCAATGCAACCCAGGAGTGAAAGACCAGCAGATGCCAGCCATGTGCCTTTCCAGCTGACAGAGAAACCCCAAATGTGACTGGCCTTTCTTGAGTCAAGGTCTTCCATTTCTGGTGACTTAATTTGGATATTTTTCATGGCCTTATAATTGTAACTTATAACTCAAATCCCCTTTGTAAAAGCCAGTCTGTTTCTGGTATATTGTGTTCTGGCAGCTTTAGCAAATTGAAACAATGACCTTAGCAGATTTGAGTAGTACTGGTCAGATATTTTGTAAAATATCCCTTTTAGGATTTTTCTGATGTATCTCTCATAATTAGATTGAAAAAATGCCATTTTCATCACATCATAACAAGAAAATGTGTTATCAATAGAGTGCAGGCAGAAAATGATGGAGTAGATCATTCTCTTCTGTAGAAAAATAAATGCACTGGAAGAAGAGATTGGAATTAACTAGGTGATAATCTGGAACCAGATTGGAATTTAGAAGAATTTCAGGTGTGCCAGAAGAAGTGAGAGGCTGTTGAGAGTATAGCTTTTGTAAATAAAAGTGTGAATTGGTGACCAGCCCCCATTCTTCAGTCCTGAGGCAGCAGCTGTGGAAATGGTAGTGATTGTGGATATGTGGCTCAGATTCCAGGAGCAGCTGGCAAAGGAAACCTCATCCTCCAATAATTGGGTTGAGGGTCAAGGTGGGTCTGGGGGTTCCCTGTGGGACCAATATAGACTAGATTCAGCCCTCTGGATAGCAGTGCTTCCCGACTCCCACCCGCATTCACTGGGGCAAATCTTCTTTGCTTTTTTTTTTCCCCTTCTGTATGTGGGTGTTTCCTGGTCTGGCTGATCCATGAGGGCCCACAAAGCTGGCCTGTGTTTCAGCCCTCTGGGCAGCAGTGGCTTCTACCTTCCCACCAGCAGCCATTGGATGGAAAGAGCTAGGGCACCTTTTTCCTATTGGTTTTGTTCTTTTGCGTATGGGTGTTTCTTGGTCTGACAGAGCCCTGAGCTCAGGTAGCCTTCCTTGGTTTTAGAGATATTAAAAAACCACTGGCCTTCTGGGCAGCAGTGACTCTGGTCTCACACCAGCATCCACTGGGAAGTAAAGTGGTATGGATTCTTGGTGGTAGTTTTCTTTTGTTTTGGGGTGGATATTTCGTGCTCTGGCAGATCTCCCAGGTCCCAGCACTGATGCTGATCTGAATTTTGGTCTTCTTGGCAATGTCTTCCAGTCTCACATCAGCATCTACTCTCAAGAGCCAATACACCTCTTTTTTTCTTTGATGTTGGCTGTTCTTTTTCATTCTCCCCCCCCCACACTTTTTTTTTGTTTGTTTTTTGGTCTTGTAGATCTTTGAGGGACAAGTGTAGATGCTGACCTAGGTTTTGACTTTAACAGCAGAAGCTTCTGGCTTCCCGCTGTCATATAACAGACTTGGAGAGGCCATGCACTTTCTTTTCCTTTATTTCTTTGTGGGTACTTTGTCTGTTAGTATGGTTTTCTCTGTTTTTGTTTGTTTGTTTTCATCTTGTTCTTGGTCTGGTGGACTGAGGTGGGAAAACTAGATTTCCAGAGTTACCAGTTCTGTCCAGTTACCAGACTGTCCAGTTCTCAACCAGATACTACAAAACATATGAAAGAAACAGGAAAGTGTGACCCAGTCACAAGAAGAAAAGAATTCAGCAGAGAATATTCTGGAGGAAGTTCAGTCTCTGAAATTACTAATCAGAAATCTTAGTTCATCTCTCTTAAATGGAATCAGTGAACTAATGGAAAAGCTAAAGGAGATCAAAAAAACAATATATGAACAAAATGGGAATTGCAATAATGAGATAGAAATGATAAAGAAGAACCAAATGAAAACGCTGGAGTTGAAAAGTACAATAACTGAAAGAAGAAATTCAGTAGAGGGGTTCAGCAGCAGACTGGATGATAAGACAATTGAAATTGCCCAAACTGAGGAACAGAAAGAAAAAGGTGGAAAAAAAATGAACGCAGCCTGAGGAACCTGTGGCACACCATAAAGTGTACCAATATATGCTATCATTGTGATTCTAGAAGAAGAAGAGAAAGAGAAAGGGACACAAAAAATATTTGAAGAAGTAATGGCTGAAAAATTTCCAAATCTGATGAAAGATACAAATAAACAAATATACATAAGATGCTCAACAAACACCAAACAGGATGAACCCAAAGAGATCCCTACTAAGACATGTAACAATTAAACGAGTGCAAGGAATAGAGATAGAATCTTAAAAACAGCAAAAGAGAAGTGACATGTCATGTATGAGGGATCCTGAGTAAGATTAATATCCATTTTCTCAATGGAAAACATTTAGGCCAGAAGGCAGTAGGAGGACATATTTAAAGTGGTGAAGGAAAAAAAATGTTGTCCAAATATAATGGATCTGGTAAAGCTGTGCATAAAAAAATGAGAGAGAAATTAAAACATTTCTGGACAAACAAAAGCTGAGAGAGTTCATTACTATGAGACTTGCCCTACAGGAAACATTAAAGGAAGTTCCTTATGTTGAAAAGAAAGGACACTAGATGATAACTTGAAACTATATGAAGAAATAAAAATTTCTGTTGTAGGTAACTATATAGGTAAATATAAATGATGGCTTTGTTGTAGTTCTCATTTGTAATGCTGTCTTTTACTTCTTATACGGCTTAAAATTCAAATGCATTAAAAAAATAAACATTTTTTATTGGTAAACAAAGCTTAAGGATGGAACTTGTAATAAGAACAAAATAAAAGGGAAGGATGGAAAGGATATGGGAATAGACTATGTATAAGTTGTTGAAGTCAGGTTGATATAAACAAAATAAACAAGAACTAAATTGTAATAAATAGTAACATCCAAAGATTTTGGTTATGCAGTGTAATCCCCGTGGTAACCATAAGAAAAGTATCTAAACAATGTACACAAAAGGAAATGGGAAGGGATTCAAAATGATTCATTATGTAAGGTCATCTGAACAAAAGGGCAGTAATGGAGGAAAGAAAGGACAAAAAAAAAAAAGGTATGAAACTTACACAGAACAATTAGCAAAATGACAGAAGTAAGTGTTGCCTTATCAGTAATTACCTTAAATATAAATGGATTAAACTCTCTAATCAAAAAGCAGAGATAGGACAGAATGGACAGAAAAAAAATATGCTGTTTACAAGAGACCTACCTTAGGTCCAAGGTGCAAACAGGTCAAAGGTGAAAGATGGAAAAATATTTCCATTCAAATAGTAACCAAAAGAGACCAGTGGCTTTAATTATTAGCTAAAATAGGCTTTAAGCCAAAAACTGTTATGAGACAATGAGGAACATCATATTTTGATGAAAGGGTCAATAAGAAGATTTAACAATTATAAACATATATGCACTAACAACAGGGCCCCAGAATATATACAGCAAATTGACAGAATTGAAGAGAAAAATAGTTTTTCAGTAATAATTGGTGATATCAAGACATCACTTTCAATATTGGATAATACATCTAAACAGAAGACCAACAAGAAAATAGAAGATCTGAAAACACTATAAACCAACCAGACCTAACAGGCATCTATAGAGCACTTCACCCAACAATAACAAAACAACAGCATGTTCTTGTACAGTTCACATGGGTCATTCTCCTGGATAGACCATATGCTAGGGTACAAGAGAAGTCTCATTAAATTTAAAAATATTGATATAATATAACTTCTCAGACCAATAGAATGAAGCTAGAAATCAATAAGAGGAAGAAAACGAGAATATTTACAAATATGTAGAAATTAAGCCACATGTTCTTAAACAGTGGGTTAAAGAGGAAATTACAAGGGAAATTAGGAAATATTTAGAAATTAATGAAAATGAAGACATAGCATACAAAAACTTATGAGATGCAGCAAAGGCAGTGCTCAATGAAATTTATGCTATGAACATCTATATCTAAAAAGAAGAAACATCTAAACACTCTAACTTCACATATTGAGGAACTAGAAAAAGAAGCAAAGTAACCCCAAAGTTTGCAGGAGGGAGAAAATAATCAAGATTAGAATAGAGAGAAATGAATTAGAGAATAGAAAAACAGTTGAGAGAATAAATAAAACAAAAAAAATTGGTTCTTCAAAATCAATAAAATTGATGAACTTCTGGCTAGACTGACAAAGAAAGAAAAAAGATGCAAATAATTATACCAAACATGAAAATGATGATATCATTACTGACCTTACAAAAATAAAAAGTATAAAAGAATACTAAGAAATATACAACCAACAAATTAGATAATCTGGATGAAGTGTTAAGAGTTTCTAGAAATACACAAATTGTCCACATTAACTCAAGAATAGATATCTTCAACAAACTTTTAACAAGTACAGAGATTGAATCAATAATCAAAAATTTTCTACCAAAGAAAAGTTCAAAACTAGATGGCTTAACTGGTGAATTCTACCAAATATTTAAAGAAGAATTAGCCTCAACCTTTTTCAAGCTGTTCCAAAAAATTCAAGAGAAGGGGATACGTCCTAATTTATTCCATGAGACTAGTATTACCGTAATGGCAAAGATATCATAAAAAAAGAAAATTACAGATCAGTTTCCCATATGAATATAGATTAAAAAATCCTTAACAAAATACTAGCAAACCACAACCAATTGCATGTTAAAAAGGTTATACACCATGACCAAATAGGATTGACCCAGGAATGCAAAACTGGTTCAATATGAAAGTGAATCAATGTGATATACCACAGAAATAGAATGAAGGAAAAAACCTCGTTTGATTATTTCAGAAGATGCAGAAAAAGCATCAGACCAAATTCATCACCTTTTTTTGATAAAAACACTCTAAAATGTTCTGTCTTGAGTGCTTATATTGTAAATGGTATTGTTCTTTTTTTCTTTTTGACCCCAAAAGTAGAAGTCACTTAATTAACTTTTAAGTAGATACACACATTCACTTTAATTTTACTGCAAAAATGGACACATTGTCTAAAGCCTGCCTTTTATTCCACCAGAGCTTGATTGTTTTTTATACTGCTTGGTTTTGGTCATATGCAAAATTAGGGCTCTGGCCAGAAATAACTCAGTAACCCAAATGCCTTCCTGTGAAACTTTAAATTGCACTCTTTATCCTCAAATTCTCACCTTGGACTTCACAGGCCAGTTAGAGGATGTGAAAATTGTTTCTGTTTACAAGCTAATGATTAGCGCAGCCAGATTAGGCCCTACTAATGCAGCTATACCTGAATCAAACTATCACATCATTTAGATGGATCCCAGTAGGCTCATCTGAGAGTTTCCCACTGATCTCGTAGAGAAATAAGAGGGATAACACTGTGTCTTCAAGCTAAGCTCCCTCAGGGCCTTCCTGCTACTGAGCTAGCTGATAGACGAGAGAAGTGTCAGTTCCAGTCAGCTCCACCCCAGGCTCATCTAGTTTCTGCTGAATTATGCAGTGGTTGGAAAAGATTGGCTATTGAAAGGAGACCTCCTACAGGGGTTTCCCCCGTAAGTAGGCCCAAAACCCCTTTTCAGGGTACCCTCTAAATCTCTCTAAGAACAGCCTCAAAATGTAATGGCTCTAAAGCAATGGTATTGTTTTTGATTTTCAAATTCCATTTGTCCATTGCTGTTATGTAGGCAGGCAGGTGACTTTTGTCTATTGGTATTGTATCCTGAGATTTTGTTATACCTGATTATTAGTTCTAGGTGTTTGTTGATTCTTTGCTATTTTCTACATAGGTAGTCATTATCATCTGCAAGTAAAGAGGGGTTTATTTATGGATGGTGGGGAGTTATTGGGCTCCTTAAACCAGGAAGAACCCATCTAAATTGGATCTTCTATATACCCAGCACTTGCTTTCTTTCCCTTCCAAAAGAGTGGATGTCTTATCTGAGGACTCCTTTAGACCAAATCCAGTTCTGAGATACCTCAATAAACTTGGAGAGCTCAACACCAAGCCATGGAACTTGGGTCTTCTGATTAGATGACCTAGTATTTTTGTCCAGATTATTTTGTTGCCCTTGGAGTTAAAAAACTTAATCAGAGCTGTTTAGATATTCAGCTATCAAACTTTTCCCTTAATATATTAAACGCTTTCACTTGGCAGATTTAGCAGTAGTTCTTGCTTTTAGGGATTTTATTTTCCTTTTTGGTTTTGGATTTACTTCTTTCCCATTTGTTGGGTGTGCTTCTTTAAGGACACCAGTTATTCTTAGGAAGAATCATCATTCTTCATATCTGGAGTCTTTTTTTGTTTTTAATTCACGTACTACTAATGTACTATCTGAAATTATCACCCTTTTGTCTTGGTATGTATATTAGGGTTCTCTAGAGAAACAGAATCAACAGGGAATATCTGTAAATATAAAATTCATAAAAGTGTCTCACGTAACCTTGGGAACGTAAGAGTCCAAAATCCATAGGGCAGGTTGTGAAGCTGATGACTCCAGTCGAGGGTCTGGACGAACTTCACAGGAGAAGCTCGCTGGCCGAAGCAGGTAGAGAGCCTCTCTCCTCTGAATCCTCCTTAAAAGGCTTCCTTGATTAGATTGAGCATCACTCATCATCTCAGAATTTAGAAATAACAGTTACAACTCTGAAATAGATGTATCTGCTGTAAGAACTTACAATCTAGGAACCTTTACAATAGGCCTTCACCTGATAACCTATGCTCTTGAATTAAATTCTCAGAGTTTGCACATTATAGTTAGTCTGTATTAGTGAGGGATAATATTTATCCCTTTTTTCTGTTTTTTTCATTCAACAGCAGTCCTCAAGGTTCATTCACCTAGTTGCAGGGGTCAGGACTTTATTCCTTCTTGCAGCCGCTCAGTAATCCATTGTATGTGTACACCACAGTCCCCCTTCTGTTATTCAGTCAGTGAACCCTTAGGTTACCTCTATCCAGTGCAAGTTGTGAAAACTGCCACCATGAACACCAGTGTGCAAATGTCCGTTTGTGTCTCTGCCCTCGGTTCCTTCAAGTGTACGCCGAACTACAATGAATAAATCTACTCTCTCTCCACCATTTCTCCAGCACTTGTATCTCTCTGTTCATTTATAGACAGTTTTATTCACACAACTTACAATCCAACCTAAGTAAAAAGTCAGTGGTTCCCAGTATAATCACATAGACATAACTTCACCACCGCAGTCTATATGAGGACATTTCCATTTCTTCCAGAAAGAATCCCATACCACTCCCCCATATCCACTGATTATTGACTTTTAGTTTAGACATATTGCCTTTGTTATATTCAATAGAAGCATATTACAATGTTACTGTTATATTTTACCCTGCATACCATCCCATTTTCAGTAACTTTCAGTGTTGACATTCATTTGTTCTCCTTCATGAAAAACGGTCTTATATTTGTCTGTTTAATCACAATCATTAGAACGTAAGTTTTTATTTATTTAGGGTAAATACCTAGGAGTAGGATTGCTGGGTCATATGCTAAATATATATTTAACTTTTTAAGAAACTGCTAAACTGTGTTCCATAGTTGCTGTACAATTTTTTCATTCCTGCTAGCAAAAGTGTTACAATTTTTTCCCATTCATATCAGTGTAAATGAATGGGCTGTTCCAATAAAACTTTATAGATGCAATCAACTTAGGATTTAAATTCATGAAATACCCTCACAGAAGCAATTAGGCTAGTGCTTGCTTGACCAAACAACTGAACACCATAATCTATCCAAGTTGATACATGGTATGAACTATCACAGGAGGAGTAGGCAAACTAAGGTACACTGCCTATTTATTTTTCTAAATAAAGTTTTATTGGAACAAAGCCATGCCCATTTGTCTAAATATGGTCTGTGATTGCTTTCGTGGTACAGTGGCAGTGTTGAGTGGTTATAATACAGACCATATGTTTGAGAAGCCTAAAATATTTACTCTTTGGCCCTTTATGAAAAAATTTTGCTGATCTCTGTCCTATAGGTAATGTGCTTTTTTCCCTTTGTCTTCTTTTAAGAGTTTTTCTTTGTCCTTAGTTATCAGCGATTTGATTATGATGTAACTGGCCATAGATTTATTTGGCTGTAACTTATTTAGAGTTTCTTCAGTTTCTTGAATTTGTCAGTGTGGGTCTTTTGCCAAACATGGGACGTTTTCAGCCATTATGTCTTCATACTCATTCTTTTCTGTTTCTGAGATTCTGATTAATATTTTTAAAAATATCTTTTTTTCTACTTTTGTTCACACTGGATAATTTCTGTTGATCTGTCTTCAAGTATACCAATTCTTTCCTTTCTCATTTCCATTTTAGTGTATCCATCCAGTGAGGTTTAACCCGTTACTATATATTTCAGCCTATTTTACTTGTAAAATTTCCATTTGGTTCTTCTTTCCAACTTTTTTTTTCCCACTTAATATTTTAATTTTTGTTTTAAGAGTGTTGCAAATTGCTTCTTCAAGCATTTTTGTAATATCTGCTTTAAAGTTTTTGTCAGATTATTTCAACATCCGTGTCATCTTGTCATTGGCATATTTTGATTGTTTTTTTTCTCAAAATAGTTGAGACTTTCATAGTTCTTCGTATGTCAAATAACTTGGAAGGAAGGAATATATCCTTACATCAGTGTGGGAGTGCTTACTATGTCAGAGTCCAGAGTGAACTGAGAATAAACAGGGAGCAGCAGATTCACTTCTTTCCTCATTCTCTTCTAGGGCAGGTGATCATGGTCATCCATTTTGTTTAAATAATTCCCTCTCTCTCCCCCCCTCTCTTTTTCTTTGTCTTCTATTCAACCCATGTGGTTAAATTTGTTACTAAATGTATGTAGTTGAATTTGTATTGTTTAAATATGGATATAATACAACTCCACTATATGTTTTTTTAAACTAGGTAGTTTTAACAATAATAACACAAAATTAAAACCTAATTAGTAAAACATATTTCTTAAAAAGTCTGTACATTATAGGTTTATCAGTGTGATGACCATTTCATTTGGTATATCAGATTGCTCTGATGTGGTTTTTATGTGTTGTTTGATTTATGTTTGAAAGAATTGTCTTCCTGACTTTAAGATACCATCATTTCTTCAATTTAGATCATTTATAAAAGTCTACTTTGTGCTTTATTAGGTTCAGAAAGTCCGAGAACTTTAAAATATATATACATACAGTAAATCAAATAATGTCTGTCATTGCCTCATTATGATCAAATGCAGATTCTCCCCCCTAGATTTACCAACTGCCTGTATGGTAATAATAATAATAATAATAACTAGAAGAAGAAGAATAGCAGCTACTATTTGTCCTGGGCTTACCTTATAGTCCAGGTACTACCTAAATGAATTACTTCATTTAATCCTCCCACAGGAATGTCAGCTATATCAAGGTGGGGACTTTATATCTTTTTTTCAGTGCTATATTCCCAATATTTCTAGCTATGCCTGGCACACGAGGTACTCAGTATTTGTCAAATGAGTGGTTATGTGAAGTATGTATAATTTTTATGCCATTTTAGCAACTAGGAATGAATCTTAGAGTGATTAAAGTCCTCGCCCAAGAATAGACTTCTAGTAATGGAACTATAGCAGAAGCTAATGTGGAAAGATTGTTGTCATTTTGACACAGTAAGGATGTTTTACCCTAATTGCAGACAGACATGCATAATAATACTGTATTAATTACGTTGCTTTAGTTTAGGTTGGCAGACTTTTTCTTAAAGAGCCAGATAATAGATATTTTTAGGCTTTGAGGTCCAAGTGATCTCTGTAGCAACTACTCAACTCTCCGTTGTAGCATGAATGTAACCATAGATTATGTGTAAATTAACGAGCTGTTCCAGTAAAACTTTATTTACAAAAATAGTGTCACATCAAACCTGGCCCACTCTCTACAGTTAGCTGACCTCTCCTTTAGGTGATCTCTTGCCACTAGTGACTCATGTAGTAACGCATGCAGATGTGGGCCCTGAAATTATGTACTCATAATATCGTGGTCATCTAGAGGACCTAGAATGTTTCTATTAAATTTTTTCAAGATTAAGCTGGAAATGAAAACAAAATTTAAAAAATTGTCATGAGAAATTTAGGAAACTCCAGGCACTCTTGGATTCTACTTTGAGAAAAAGTGCTATGAAGGGGACATGATATATCTTTTTTGGGGGTATATTGGTAAATAATCATCATGTGTATTGAAGCCTTATTTTCAATAACTTACAAAAGGGCTAGTCAATTATCAAAATATTAATTGCAGAAAGTTAAGGATTATATTCAAAATTTTAACTTTCAAATGACTGAACTTTGCCAGGCAACTTGCTTTAATAAATATGTAGTTCATGTAGTTATTATTTAGTTTGTGTTTCTAACATATTAGAGAATGATTTGCAACAGTTTAACCTACTTAGGGAAATTATTTGGCTTAATGCTATTTGTCTAGATATTTTTTCTTTGTAGAGTAAGGTGATCTTCAGCCGAAATTCGTTTGAATTTTGTGTTAACAGGGTCCATTTAATGGGCTATATGTTTTCTAGCTTTTCATGGAGAATTATAGCCTTGTATCTACATGCAACAACTCTGTAAGAATTTTAATGAAAGTGTTAGAATCCACTCTATTACTTCTGAGTTGTGTACCCTTGAACAAATTAATTACCTTTTCTAGGCGTCTGTTTCCTGATTTATAAAATGGGATAATAATGAAAATAATACCAGCAGTAGGATAGTTGTGAGGATTAAATACATAAAGAGTTTAATAAAATGACTGACATAACTGTAAACTACTCCTGTTACCCTGTGATAGAAAAGTTACATTTAGGAGCTCTGTGAGTTTGGGAATGAATACCTTTTTGTTTAATATTGTTTAAATATAAAATTAGGATATTTTATTTACCTAGTTCATATATAAGCTAGCTATTCTTATGTTCTTTATTGTAGCTTTTCATTATGTGTATTTTCTAAATTATATTTAGTAGTGTGTAAAAAAGTAGTTATATAGGAAACTGTGTCTCACTAATCCAGAACTATGCAGAGAAAATAATCAGAGCTAGAAATAAGACAAAGCCCCATATTTTCAGCACAGGAAGCAAGGGTACTAGCTCATTTAAGTATTGACATTTTACTATTTCAGAAGCTAACATATAAAAGGATGATGGTTTATCTTTTTCTGTATCAAGTTGCCACTTTATTTTTTACCGGTATGTCTAAATTTGTGTAAATATGCAATTGATTTCCTGTACCTTTTCATGATAGAATGGAAAGTACCTGGTCGAATTGTCAAATTACACAATTTATTGTATCTTTCTGTCTCTAGGATGATTGAGGAAAGTGGGAACAAGCGGAAAACCATGGCAGAGAAGAGGCAGCTGTTCATAGAAATGCGTGAGTCTTGAGTGCTTCTGGATTCCTTGTTTGTATTTGCTGGAATGTGGTTTTCTTTTTTCCTGATTAAGTTACATATTTAATCAGTTAGAAGTTTAACGTTATAAGCTTTAGAAGGGAGGAATCATGGAGTTGGAGGAACCCAAGCCAGAGTATCTATTTTAATTGTTTGACTTGAATTGATTTCCTGAGTAACATTATAAATAATAAGGGAGAACAAAAAAACAAAGCAGGAATATTACTTTGACTATCTGTGATTTTAAGACATGCGAGACAAGTTGAATCTCTCTCTGTAACTCCATTGTTACCATGAACTTACAGGTGGTAATAATTACTACATTATATAAATTTCTGAACACTAGGTACAGATTCTAAAGTAGAGAGGACTAAGTATTAGGAGAACATTTAGAACTGTAGGATAAACTGAAAAGAATGAATATGTACTTTGGTATATTAATTTCCTACGCAATTTTCTTTTCTTTTTTCACATGAACCAGGCCCTGGGAATCGAATCCAGGTCTCTGGCATGGCAGGCGAGAATTCTGCCACTGAGCCACTGTCGCACCACCCAATTTCCTAGGCAATTTAAAATCTGTTAAAAATTATTCTTACATCAAACTTATAAAAAGAGAAATGATAGCTAAGAGAAGTGGGGTGGATAACTTGGCCCCACTCCAGATAAGATGGTAGAGTGAAAAGCTTTGGAAAGAACTGGCAGAAACATCTTTCTCAGAACTCCAGAAGACAGTGAAAAGATTGCAATTAACAGGTTGAGCACCAAATCAAGGAAAATGTTTACTTAAAAGTGATAGGGGGAGTGTGACGGTGGCTCAGTGGCAGAATTCTTGCCTGCCATGCCAGAGACCTGGGTTCGATTCCCAGTGCCTGCCCATGCAAGGAAAAAAAAAGTGATAGGCTCTTGTGATGCCTTGGCTGCTCCCCACCCCCGGCCCCTCACCTGCTCAGCCTGGAACTGGCCCATGTTCCCATGTGGGTTCCTGGTCCTGGTTCTGGAGGGAGTGGAGTAACCCTCATGTACACTCTGGAAGCATAGATGTCTGGCCTAGTCTCTCTTGTGGAGGCTTGAGGTACTGAACCAAGCCTTGTCATAGGCTTGCCAAACAAGAAGTTGCCTTTCACTTCTTGGTAGAAGGGGGCTCACATCGTTCACCTACCTAGTGCTGTGGCTGCTTGGTACAAGAGATTGCTGCTGTATACACTGCAGTGCCCAGGACTGTGAGGAAGCTATTTCCTGGGGAAGAGGGGACATTTATTTCCTTATAGCATCAATCATTAAATGTTGTGTGTTCTGACTCCTCTACCGACCAGCTGTTCCCCCATCTCTCTCTCTCTCTCTCTCTCCTCTGCCTCCACATTCCCTGAGACACAACAATATTGAAATTAGGCCAGTTAATACCTCTTCAATAGCCTCCAGGTGTTCAAGTAAAAAGGCAGAGTCGCATGCTTCTCACTTTAAATCAAAAGCTACAAATGATTAAGTTTAGTGAGGGAGGCCTGTTGAAAGGTGAAATAAGCCAAAAACTAAGCCTCTTGTGCCAGTTAGCCAAGTTGTGAATGCAAAGGAAAAGCGCTTGAAGGAAAGTGAAATTGCTACTTCAGTAAACACACAAATGATAAGAAAGTAAAACAGCCTTATTGCTTGTATGGAGAATGTTGTAGTGGTCTGAATAGAAGATAAACCAACCACAGCACTCCCTTAAACCAAAGCCTAATCCAGAGCAAGACCTTAACTCTGTTCAATTCTATGAAGACTGAGAGATGTGAGGAGGCTACAAAAGAAAAGTTTGAAGCTAGCAGAGTTTGGTTCATGAGGCTTAAGGAAAGAAGCCATCTCCATAATATAAAAGTACAAAATAAGGAAGCAAGCAGTAATATAGAAGCTGCAGCAAGTTATCCAGAAGATTTAGTTAAGATAATTGATGAAGGTGGCCACACTAAACAACAGAGTTTCAGTGTAGACAAGACAGCGTTCTCCTGGAAGAAGATGCCATCTAGGACTTTCATAGCTAGTGAGGAGCAGTCATTCCCTGGCTTCAGAGCTTCAAAGGAGTTTGCTTTCTTGTTAGGGGATAATACAGCTGGTGACTTTAGGTTGGAGCCAGTGCTCATTTACCATTCTGAAAATCCTAGGGCCCTTAAGTATGATGCTAAATCTTTTCTGCCTGTGCTCTATAAATGGAACAGCAAGGCCTGTATGGCAGCATATCTGTTTATAAAATGGTTTACTGAATATTTTAAGCCCACTTTTAAGACCTCCTGTGCCCCCAGTCACCCAAGAGCTCTGATGGTAACACACAGTGAGATTAATGTTGTTTTTATTCCTGCAAACACCATATCAATTCTGCAGCCCATTGATCAAGTAATCATTTAGACTTTCAAGACTTATTACTGAAGACATACATTTCATAAGGTTATACCTGCCATAGATAATGCTTCCTCTGATAGATCTGAGCAAAGTAAATGGAAAACCTTTTGAAAAGGATTGACCATTCTAGATCCATTAAGAACATTTGTGATTCATGGGAGGAGCCCCAAATACCAGCATCAACAGGAGTTAGGAAGAAGTTGATTCCAACCCTCATGGATAACTTTGAGGGGTTGGTGACTTCAGAGGAGGAAGTAGCTGTAGATATGATAGAAAGAGCAAGCGAGCTAGAATTAAAAGTGGAGCCTGTCAAGTCTACTTAAAATTTAGGCCTAAGAGTCACCCCCAAGAGAGCCTCTTTTGTTGCTCAGATGTGGCTTCTCTCTCCAGCCAACATGATGAGCAGTCTCACCATCCTCCCCCTCTCTGCGTGGGACATGACTCCCAGGAGTGTGTACCTTCCTGGCAACGTGGGACAGAGATCCTGGAATGAGCTGAGACTCAGCATCAAGGGACTGAGAAAAACCCTAGAATGAGCTGAGAATTAACATC
>PVIY010045707.1:0-18904 GCA_004026745.1 Myrmecophaga tridactyla | reverse complement strand
TATGAACAAACCCCAAGACTGGGGGCTCAGCCTATAGCTTTGGTTGTCCACACTGCTTGTGAGAATATCAAGAATTCAACTTGGGGAAGTTGAATTTCTCCCCACTCTCACCATTCCCCGAAGGGGGCTTGCAAATACTTTTCCAGTCACTGATCAAATCACTCTGGGATTCATCGGGGCATCACTCTGGACAAACCAAACAAAATCTCATGTCCTACCTGAGATTCCAAGTACTTATGACATTCAATCAAACTATCTACATGAGTTATATTAGGAAATGCTCTAGTCAAAATATAAATTTTGTAACAAATAAACATTTTTTGCTTTAGTCTCACACATAAGGTGACATTTTAAAGTATTAATTATCATCTATTTTCAGCACCCTGCAATATTGACATTCCTTTGTTCTTCCTCATGCAAAAACATTTTTAAAATTTGTACATTGTACATTTCACTATTATTATACACTCTAGGCATTCCTAGATTATACCATCTCGATCTTTAACATCTATCTTTCTTTCTGATCTCATTTATGTCCCCAGCCCTCCTCCCTCTATCATTCTCACATGCAGCTTCAAGCATATTTACTCTTGTATAATATAATTCAGACTGATGTTTGAAAAATTTAAAGTCATTATTGATTCATATCAGCCTCCCAATAAACAGTAGTGGTTCCATTTTTATTCCATTTTTCATGTAACCAGTGAATTTTCTTTGTTCTATGTACATAAATATGAAAGGATCCTAGAGCTTGTAGATATGTTGGTCCTTCTTATTACCCTAAAGTATATTTGTTGATTTCAAAAGTTGGAGCATTTATTGATCATAAGTAATAGCCAGAATTTAAAACTTTATCAGTGATTGGTTTTCCATGTTTAATTTGTCGTTTGAGACATTAACTTGATGAGTCAAAGGAACAGGAAATGAAGATAAAAAAAAAACAGTTATAACTTGTTACACTAAATTTTGTTTCTGCTTCTAATCATAGGTTTACTTATAAGGAATGTAATGTTTTCCTAGCCTGCCAAAATATGAGAGTTGATAATCTGCTGGTCTGATACTTAATTACATAAAGGCAGAGTCTTTATTTTTTATGCTCTTCAAAAGACTTCTGCTGCTGTGTCAGCATATTTATTGGTGAAATTCAGATATTTTTCTTCCTACATTTGTTGTATACATTTCTCAATGGCCTATAGAACATTTGTATTTTAGTAAGTTTACCTAGATATTTTCAGTGAATATTTTTCACTATGAAAATTGTATATTTGGAGTTTGCTTCCAGATAGTAACCTCATGGGTTGAAATTTCTAACTTTAAAAAGATCCTTTTCCATTTGAACTTTGAAAAGTCAGTTTGGATGCAAATTTTATTTCTGATTTTGTGAATTGTATAATTTTATTTTATCTTTTTATTTTGTAGACTAGCAAAGAAGACAAGTTATCAAGTCGTATTCAGAGTATGCTTGGAAACTACGATGAAATGAAGGATTTCATAGGAGACAGATCTATACCAAAGCTTGTTGCAATTCCCAAGCCTTCAGTACCACCAACAGTGGATGAAAAATCTAATCCAAATTTCTTTGAACAGAGACATGGGAGTTCTCATCAGAGTAGCAAATGGACTCCAGTAGGACCTGCACCCAGCACTTCTCAGTCTCAAAAACGGTCCTCAGGCTTACAGAGTGGACACAGTAGCCAGCGGACCAGTGCAGGTGGTAGTAGTGGCACTAACAGTAGTGGCCAGAGGCATGACCGTGACTCATATAGCAGTAGTGGGAGTAGTAGCCGGAAAAAAGGTCAGCATGGATCAGAACACTCCAAATCACGCTCTTCCAGTCCCGGAAAACCTCAGGCTGTTTCTTCATTAAGCTCCAGTCATTCCAGATCTCATGGGAATGATCACCATAGCAAGGAGCATCAGCGTTCCAAATCACCTCGGGACCCTGATGCAAACTGGGATTCTCCTTCTCGTGTACCTTTTTCAAGTGGACAGCACTCAAATCAGTCTTTCCCACCTTCATTGATGTCAAAGTCCAGTTCAATGTTACAGAAACCCACTGCTTATGTGCGGCCCATGGATGGACAGGAGTCTATGGAACCAAAGCTGTCCTCTGAGCACTATAGCAGCCAGTCTCATAGCAACAGCATGACTGATCTGAAGCCCAGCAGCAAAGCACATCTCACCAAGCTGAAAATTCCTTCTCAACCCCTGGATGTAAGTTATCCTTTTAGAATTTTTAATATAGCAAATATATGAAGCAAGTTGCCCTGAAATTATGATCTTACTCTGCCTCTTTGCCTTAACAGGAGGGAATATAAATATTTAAAGAAAGACTTGTGAGTCACTCCTAAGTGAATCCATAGAGCTGTTAGTTTCCCCTCTTGGGCAATAGAGAGAACGTCATTCATTGCTTTCAAAAATTAAAATGACAGGTCAGTTATAGAATGAAACATGATCCATGATCCATGAATACCTTTTTTCCCCTTTTAATTTGATGGAAATTTATTCCATCAAATTAAAAGGGGAAAAACAATAATGCACCTTGTTTTCTTTTGTTTAGAAAAAGAAAATTAACTTCTCTATTACTTCTCATAGTGATACTCTTGAATGAGATGCAAGCTATGACTCGTAAATTGTAGGTCTTCTTTGGGTTTATGGAGATGATAATGTATGGTGTGGTTGCTGTGATCCTTTTCTGTGGTTTTACTTGAAGGATTGAGACAGCTGTGCCAAATTCACCATGGTGGTTTGAAATTAACAGTATTTTTAATTGCATACAAAAGCGTGATATTCAGAATAACCATGGAAGTGGGGCATTCATTGTAAGATGCCTGAAATTTTATCTTTAATGTAATATCTGCAATAAAAAAAATTAAACAGTAATGACAGTAGCTAAAAATCAAGCTCATAGCTCAGGGGTAAGGGATGGGTAAAATGCTTTTTGAGAACAGTTAAAAATCTTTCCGTGTGGCCTTGGTAAACTCATTGCAGTGGCATTTGTCACCTAATTACTTCTCTCAAGAGAACAGTGCAATGGTAATTGTTCTTTCTTCAGCATTTATCCTTGGAGTTAGACTTGAGTTTGCATTCCAGCTCTCAAATTCCTTGTTTGTGTCTCTTAGAATAAGAACTTAATTTCTGTGATTTAAGAAAGAATATGTAAAATGTCCATCATGTTCCAGACAGGTATTTTGATAATGCTAAATTTATCTGTTGATGTGTAATGATGTATCTCAGTATTATGCTGTATTCATATCTAAAAAAACTTTTAAATGTTTTGACCAACTGCTCACCTGAAAATTTACATTTACATTAAATTTACATTTAAGACATCATTTCTAAGCTAAAGTCTAAGAAAGATAAAACTTTTTAAAACCTTTGAAAAATATAATTAAATTCCCCAAGCATATACAGTTAAAATTTTTTTAGTACTTGAAAAATTTATATTTGAAGGCAGTTGTCCGAAGATTCTAGTTTTAGTGCTCTGCTTTGGAGTTGTGTGATAAATAGTTCTTTAAATTTTGTTTCAGTTCTAATGTTTTATCTCTGTGCAGCAAATCATAAAAATCTAATAATAAATATCTCCCACTATAATGTATGTTTCTTTCTTCTTAAGGCATCTGCTTCTGGTGATGTGAGCTGTGTGGATGAAATTCTCAAAGTAAGTTGTATAGTTTCAATCTCTTATTTGATGATGATGCTCTGAAACCCTTTCCTACCTCAACCCCCACTATTTCACAAGGATCTCTAACATGCTTAACTGTGTTTGATCATGTCCATCAAAAACAATTCACTTTGTTCTGCTTACGTTCATACTTAGATTCCAAATCACATGATTTGTTTACTATTTGCCTACAAAGAGTTGGTTTTCTTTTGTAATAAAAAAATTCCAGTCAACAGTTTACCTTGAAAAGAGGAAAAAATCAAATATAACTTTGCACTTTCTCAGGTTTACAATTAATAATTTGAGTGCTAAAGAACTCAGTAACGTTATCAACCCATTACATTGA
This sequence comes from Myrmecophaga tridactyla, assembly GCA_004026745.1. Lineage (NCBI taxonomy): Eukaryota > Metazoa > Chordata > Mammalia > Pilosa > Myrmecophagidae > Myrmecophaga > Myrmecophaga tridactyla. The sequence goes on along the minus strand of PVIY010045707.1, from coordinate 14,894 downwards.
GAATAGCGTGCTTTACAAGTGATCTGTACATACCAGTCAAATCCTACAATAAAAGATCTCTGAATACTGCACTTTTGGGGTGTTTAAACTAAAATTACATTCCACTTTTGGGAAAAAAAGGAAGTTGATATAATGTCAAGTGATGAACTAGTATGTGACTGACTACTTTTGTCTCAAAAGATAGAAAAATGCAACTCAGTCATATAATACTTGTATTTTTTTATTTTCATAACTCCTGCATTTTTGTGTCTATATTTGCATTTCTTTTGAGAGACAGCGCTGCATTGGTTGTTTCCACTCTGTTCTCTCCCATTTCTTCTTTAGCTCACTACAACCTTTCTTTTGCCTCCTCTTTTCTGCTGAACCTATTTCTCTAAGGCCACTATCTTCCCCCTCATCCAGGGGCTTCATTTAAGGTCTCATTCTCTTCACAGTCTCTGCTGCTTTAAAGAGTTTTAGTTTAGCTTTTGTTTTTTCCCTTTGGAAACATCATTTTTCCTTCCTTAACTTTTGTGCTGCTTTGTTTTTATTTCACATTCACCTTTCTTTTCTTTCCCTCTCTGCCTTTTTGGAATCTTTATGTCCTCTCTTAATCTCTTAACTATGGGTACGTTTTTGTAGTCTCTCCTCTTCTCTTTCTGCTCTTTAAGTTGCCCTTTCCTTCATTCTCATGGTTTTATCAGACAGTCTTCCTCTCCTGCATTGACCTCTTTTGAGTTTGATTTATGTCTCTTAATTGCCTCCTGGCTGGGTTGTCATTTGAATTTCTTGCTACTGCTTCATACTCAACATGACTAAAGTCATGCTTGCCAGACCTTCCTTCTATTAGTAATACTGACATTCTCCCTTGTGTGTTAGTTTAAGATACTACTTATCTCTGACTTCTTTCTCTCATAGTCTATTTAATCACAAAACTATTGGACTTTAAATATTCCTTGAAAATATCCATTAGTTTCTTTGCATTCCTATCATTTTGAGCTTGAATACTTGCAATGTGTAGTTTTTACTCTGCCTTTTTGTTCCACAAACTCCCTGCTCATCTCTATTCTACATTGCTACCATCTTTGTTTAAATTTCTGTTCTTCAAAAATCTGTTTCTCTCAGAAATTTTCAGTGGCTATTTAAGGACCTTAAAAGGAATACAGCCCAAATTTAACATTCTAGACCTTCCACAGGCCAGTACTAGCCTTTTCCATTATTGGTTGACACTTAGGCCAAACTAGTTTCACTAAGCCATACACTTTCCTGCTCTTTTACCTTCACAAAATAAACATTCTTGGAGTGTATTGCACCTTTCTCTTGTTGTATCTAGATTCTGTGTTTCCTTAGAATCCTAGTAAAATCTTCCTTTTCCCTATCTCAGATCACAGGGGTAACTTTTTCTTTGAATCTCATATAGCATTCACTTTTCAGTTGCCATGAACATAAGAAGTTTAAGGTAGCATATGTCTTTTCTCCTAAATCCTGAAAAAAATGCATGGAGTTTTAATAGCTGAAAGAAACCTTAGATTTTCTTATGTTTAATTATGTCTTTGATATTATTGACCGTTTATTCTACATTTTTGGCACATGGCCTTTAGTGTAATAGGTGCTCAGTCATTGATGATAGTTGGGTAAATTTTCTATTGAGAATATTTTTATATTTGAGTATAAAATGCCAACACGGGAAACCTTGGGTAGATAAGTTTCCATTTCCCTTTTCCTTCCCTGTGTACTGTGTGCAAGGAACTTCAGGTCTGCATTCTCATCATGTTTTCTTGCTGTTTGTAGTTGTATGTTTAAAGGAAAATTTTCTTTACTTCTATAAGTAATATATGTTTATTGTAAAAATACTGGTTTATTAATCCAAGGCATATTAATTGAGCACCTCCTGTGTGCCAAGCATTGGGAACACTGTGGTGATAAGAATGATAGTCCTTGTACCCTTTGAGCTGATATTCTAGAGAAGAATGCAGAAAATAGTCAACTATATAATATTATTTCAGCAAATTAAATATTATTGAAAAATAAAGCATTATAGAGCAAGAGCAGTAGCAAGTAATGATAGTACAAGTGGCTGTTTTAAGAAGTTCAAGTAGTTCAGACTTGTCAAGTGCCCTTGTCTCTTTCTCATTCTGTTATTCTTTTTGCCTAAAGGTTGTAGTCACTGTTAAGTATCCTTCCAGAGATTTTTTTCATGTATCAACATTTACTAGGACATGGACTACGTCTTGTGTTTGTCTCTTAAGAATATACTGTGAACATCATTTCATATCCGTAACTTAAAATGTCTGCTTGGTGTTCCATTGTTTGGACTGTCTGTTGTTGGACACTAAAGCTGTTTCCATTTTAATTATTAGCCCTTTGAACTTGTATTTTTATATAACTTTATGGTTGTAACTAAAGGATAAAGTCCTAGAAAGTAGTACCATCTTTGATTTTTTTGTATTATTTTAGTCTGCATGATGGCTTACTTTTGAACTAAAATGCCAGAAGTGAAGCACTCCCTCCTTATTTTAAGTCTGATATCGCTCCCTCCCTGCTCCTCTAGAATACACATTATAACCTCATCCAATCCCCCCTTTAACTTATTTGGCATATGTCTGTCTGTTTTCTTCCTCATGTGCTTTTGAAGTTTCTCTTCTGATTTCTTCCACCTGTCATTCTCCTATCGGTACAGAACTCTAGCCAGACTTCCTAGGATTAAATTTTGTCTGTCAGTTGCTAGATATGTGACCTTGAATAGATAAACCTCTGTGTTTCAGTTTCCTCCTACATAGAATGAGGTTAGTAATAGTATCTGCCTCATAATGTCATTGGGAGTATCAAATGAGTAACAGGCATGTAAAGCATTTAGCACAGTGTTTGACCTGTTAAAGGTACACAGTAAATGTTAGTTGCTTTCATTATGATTAATGCCCTCCTCCCACTCCCATAGTATATTTTAATGTGTACCTTGTATTTGATTATAGGGTGATTTCTTTACTTATTCACAGGTGTCATCATCCTAACTGTAAGCTTCCTGATGTCAAGGAGTGCATATTATTTATCTTTCTATTATCCCATAGTGCCTTGCACATAATTGTGCATAATTAATATTTATTAAGTATGTTATTATTTTGGAGGAGCAATCATGAAAAACCAGCATTTATAAAGACAAATCTGGTTTTAGTAGCTGTATAATTTTTATCCTTGACCTGGTTGAAAACAAACTGTAATAATTACATTTCAGGAGATGACGCATTCATGGCCTCCCCCTCTAACGGCTATTCATACACCATGCAAAACAGAACCTTCCAAATTTCCTTTTCCAACTAAGGTAAGTAAATAAAATGTGTCTTTGGTAATGTAAGAAACTCTCTAAATGGCTTGACTAAAATCATATCAATTCAAAATTGTTTCTTGCCATTCCCATTATAGTGGGAGACAGACAATAAATAAGTAAATAGATTATTTCAGATAGTGATAATTGCTATGAAGAAAATAAAACAGGGTCATGGGATTGAGAGTGATTTGGATTGAGAGGTACTTGAGAAAGCTTTGAAGGCAATATGGGGGAGAGACTTAAAAGGCGTTGACGTTTGTTGCAAGCTATTATGATACTCTAGACCATAAGTAGTGATAAGGGCATCTCAAATCATTGTCTGAGGCATCTCTTTTCATAGGATATAACAATCATACTTACGATCTATGGAAAGAGTTTCCTCAAACAACAGTTGCAAGATCATCTAAAATCAGCAGATTCATTTATTTATAATTAATTTATACTTACACGAATAATATAAGAGTACAGTCTCTTTCTGAAACTTTGACCAGGACCTCTAATAATACCTTCTTCCAGTTCTGCCCTTTCCATCTCATCAGAGCTACTTTCATAGGTATCTTTTCAAGTCTTTTTCTATATAACATTAATATGTAATTATTAATACAAGAATTATCTCATTTATTTTATTTTTACACAAATGTATTGTTGTGTATCTTTAATCAGTCAGCAGTATGTGTTGGAGACCTTTCCATGTAATTACATATAGAGGTATCTCGTTTCTTTTAACTGCATCCAAAATGTAAATGCATTCCTCTTTGGCATTTAAGTTGCTATCAGTTTTTCATTTCTATAAACATTGCTTTAGTGGATATCTTTGTTCTGCCTTCTTGTGTGCAGACAGGTTTCTTTAGGATTAAAAGGAAGAAGTAGAATTGCTGCGTATGAGAATATATATTCCCTCTGTAGTGGTTGTACCAATTGATATTCTCATTTGCATGATTTATTATTCCTTACTAGCACAATACCATTTATATAATTACTCACCAATGTTTCGAGTGTAAAGTGATTCCCTGTTTCTTAGATTACTAGTGAGGTGCATTATCTGTCTACATTTGTCATCCATTTGATTTATATGTGCATGAGCTTGTCTATTCCTTTTGTCTGTTTCCATTGCTTCTTTTACCTATTGAGTTTTGTTTTGTTTTGTTTTTGTATGATGTATGGCAGGGATCACATTTCATTCTTTTTCCATGTGAGTATCCCCTTAATGCAGCACCATTTATTGAATTTTTTGTTTGGTTGGTTCTTTTTTTGCTTGTTTGTTTGTTTGGGAAGAGCATGGGCTGGGAATCGCGAGTCTCCCACATGGCAGGTGCGAATTCTACCACTGAACTACCCTTGCAGTCCCCCTACCCATTGAGTTTTAGGAAGGTTTTTGTTTTAATTCTGGATTATAGTAATTTCTTACACATGCTGCACATATATCTTCCAGTTAGACTCTTGTCTTTTAGTTACGGTCTAGAAGATTTTTACTTCTTGGTGAATAAAATTTATCCTCTTCTTTTATAGCTTTTGCTTTTTCATTTCTTATTAAGGAAGGCTTTTTACTTTCCCAAGTTGATGAACATACCCTCCTCCCTCTATCATTCTCACATTCACGTTCGTTCATTGTACTTCCATTATTGTGCTGCAATCAAGTAGTATTGTGCTATCCATTTCTGAATTTTTACAGTCAGTCCTGTCGCACAATCTGTATCCCTTCTGCTCCAGTTACCCAATATCTCCTATTTCTATCTCCTGATGACCTCTGTTCTTAACTGAAATTCTCCAAGTTCATATCAGTGAGACCATACCATATTTGTCCTTTTGTTTCTGGCTAATCTCAGTCAGCATAATGTCCTCAAGGTCTATCCACGTTATTACATACTTCATGACTTTATTCTGTCTTACAGCTACATAATATTCCATAATATCTATATACCATAGCTTGTTTAGCCACTCATCTGTTGATGAACATTTGGGCTGTTTCCATCTCTTGGCAATTGTAAAGAATGCTGCTATGAACATTGGTGTGCAAATATCCATTTGTGTCCTTGCCCTCATGTCCTCTGAATAGATACCTAGCAGTGGTATTGCTGGATCATATGACAATTCTATACTTAGCTTCCTGAGGAATCGCCAGATGGCCTTCCACAGTGGTTGTACCATTTTACATTCCCACCAACAGTGAATAAGGTGTGCCTCTTTCTCCACGTCCTCTCCAGCGCTTGTCGTTTTTATTTTATTGATAATGGCCATTCTGGTGGGTGTGAGATGATAACTCATTGTGTTTTTGATTTGCATTTCTCTAATAGCCAGGGAAATTGAGCATCTTTTCATGTGCTTTTTAGCCATTTGTATTTCCTCTTCTGAGAAGTGTCTGTTCATGTCTTTTGCCCATTTTGTAATAGGTTTTTTTCTTTTTTTGTTGTTGAGTTGAACAATCTCTTTATATATTCTGGATGCTAGACCCTTATCTGATATGTCGTTTCCAAATGTTGTCTTCCATTGTGTAGTCTTTTTACTTTCTTGACAAAGTTCTTTGATGCACGAAAGTGTTTCATTTTGTGGAGTTCCCATTTATCTATTTATTTCTTCAGTGTTTTTGCTTTGGGTGTAAGATCTAAGAAACCACCTCCCATTATAAGTTTTATAAGCTATTTCCCTACGTTTTCTTCTAAAAGTTTTATGGTCTTAGATCTAATGTTTAGGTCTGTGATCCATTTTGAGTTAATTTTTGTTTAGGGTATGAGATATGGAACCTCTTTCATTCTTTTGTATGTGGATATCCAGTTCTCCAAATACCATTTGTTCATGAGACTGTTCTGTCCTAGGTGAGTTGGCTTGACTGCCTTGTCAAAGATTAATTGTCCAAAATGAGAGGGTCTATATCTGAACACTCTGTTTGATTACATTGGTCAGTATATCTATCTTTATGCCGATACCATGCTGTTTTGACCACTGTAGCTTTGTAATATGCCTTAAAGTCAGGCAGTGTGAGACCTCCAACTTCATTTTTCTTTCTGAGGATATTTTTATTTGGGGCACCCTGCCCTTCCAGATAGATTTGGTTATTGGTTCTACTATTTCTGCAGAGTAAGTTTTTGGGATTTTAATTGGTATTGCATTGAATCTGTAAGTCAATTTAAGTAGAATTGACATCTTAACTATATTTAGTCTTTCAATCCATGAACACGATATGCCCTTCCATTTATTTAGGTCTTCTGTGATTTCTTTTAGCATTTTCTTGTAGTTTTCTTTGTATAGGTCTTTTGTATCCTTAAATTTATTCCTAAATATTTTATTATTTGGTTGCAATTGTAAATGGAATTTTTTTCTTGCTTTCCCCCTCAGATTGCTCATTACTCATGTATAGAAGCAGTACAGATTTTTGAGTGTTAATCTTGTAACCTGCCACTTTGCTGTACTCATTTATTAGCTCTGGTAGTTTTGTTGGGATTTTGGGGGATTTTCAACATATAGTATCATCATCTGCAAGCAGTAAAAGTTTTACTTCTTTCTTTCCAATATTGATGCCTTATATTTCTTTTTCTTGTCTAACTACTCTGGCTAGAACTTCCAACAGAGTGTTGAATAACAGTGGTGACAGTGGACATCTTGTCTTCTTCTTGATCTTGGGTGGAAAACTTTCAGTTTTTCCCCATTGAAGATGATGCTAGATGTGGATTTTTCCTATATTCCCTTTATCATGTTGAGGAAGTTCCCTTCTGTTCCTATCCTTTGAAGTATTTTCAACAAGAAACGGTGTTGAATTTTGTCAAATGTCTTTTCTGCACCAATTGAGATGATCATGTGGTTTTTCTGCTTTGATTTGTTGATGTGGTATATTATATTAATTGATTTTCTTATGTTGAACCATCCTTGCCTACCTGGGATGAATCCTACTCAGTTATGGTGTATAATTCTTTTAATGTGCTGCTGGACTCGATTTGCAAGAATTTTGTTCAGGATTTTTGCATCTATAGTCATTAAGAGATTGGTCTTTAATTTTCTTTTCTTGTAGTATCTTCGTCTGGCTTTGGTATAAGGGTGATGTTGGCTTCATAGAATGAGTTAGGTAGCTTTCCCTCCTCTTCAATTTTTTTAAAGAGTTTGAGCAGAATTGGTACTAATTCTTTCTTGAATGTTTGGTAGAATTCACATGTGAAGCCATCTGGTCGTGGACTTTTCTTCTTGAGAGTTCTTAATGACTAATTCGATTTCTGTTCTTGTGATTGGTTTGTTGAGGTCATCTATTTCTTCTCAAGTCAATGTTGGTTGTTCATATCTTTCTAGGAAGTAGTCCATTTCATCTGTGTGGTTTAGTTTATTAGCATAAAGTTGTTCGTAGTATCCTGTCATTACCTCCTTTTATTTTTGCAGTGTCAGTAGTTATGTCTCCTCTTCCATTTCTGATTTTATTTATTTGCATCCTCTCTCTTCTTCTTTTTGTCAACTCAATTTTATTGTTTTTCTCATAGAACCAATTTCTGGTTTTGTTGATTTTCTGTTTTCATGTTCTCAATTTCATTTATTTCTACTGTAATCTTTGTTATTCTTCCCTTTTGCTTGCTTTGGGGTTAGTTTACTGTTCTTTCTCTGGTTCCTCCAGGTGAGCAATTAAGTCCTTGATTTTGTTCTTTCTACTTATTTAGTATAGCCATTTAGGGCAAATAATTTCCCTCTTAGCACAGCTTTTGCTGCATCCCATAAGTTCTGATATGTTGTATTCTTGCTTTCATTTCTCTCCAGATAGCTACTGATTTCTCTAGCAATTTCTTCTTTGACCTGCTGGTTGTTTAAGAGTGTGTTATTTTATCTCCATATATTTGTGAAAATTCTCATTCTTTGCTGGTTATTCATATCCATCTTCATTCCATTGTGATTCAGAGAAAGTGCTTGGATAATTTCACTGTTTTTAAATTTATAAACACCTGTTTTGTGCCCCAGCATGTGATCTATTCTGGAGAATGTTCCATAAGCACTAGAGAAGAATGTATATCCTATGTTTTGGGGTGTAATGACTTATGTATGTCTATTAGGTCTAATACATTTATCAAGTTGTTTAACTTCTCTATTTCCTTGTTGATCTCCTGTTTGGTGGTTCTATCTGTAGCGGAGAGTGGTATCTTGAAGTCTCCTACTATAATTGTTGAAACATCTATTGCTCCCTTCAGTTTTGCCAATGTCTGTCTCATGTACTTTTACCTCCTTGATTGGGAGCATAAATATTTATGACTGTTATTTCTTGGTGAATTGTCCCTTTTATTAATATATAGTGTCCTTTTTTGTCTCTTATGATGTCTTTACATTTTAAGTCTATTTGTCTGATATTAGTGTATCTTCTCCTGCTTTCTTTTGGCTACAACTTGCATGGAACATCTTTTTCTGTCAATACACTTTCAATCTGTTCGTATCCTCGTGTCTAAGATGAATCTCTTGTAAGCAGCATATAGTTGGATTATAGTTCTTAATCCATTTTGCCAATCTGTATGTTTTAATTGGAGAGTTTAGGCCATTAACATTCAGAGTTGTTACTGAAAAGGTGCATCTTGAATTCACCACCTTATTCTTTGGATTTTATTTGTCAGCTCTATATATTCTTTTCCCTCTTTCTCTTTTTAATCTTTAAGTTACTCTTAGTGGTACTCTTCAATTCTGTACTCTCCTCCATACCTCTGCTGTCATTTCTTTTTCAAACTGGCAGAACTCCCTTTAGTATTTCTTTTAGGGCCAGTCTCTTGTTGACAAGTTCTTTCAGGATTTGTCTGTGAAAATTTTAATCTCTCTCTCAGTTTTGAAAAATAATTTGGCTGGGTACAGAGTTCTTTTTTTTTTAAATACCAAAAAACACCAAACCAACATAGACATTCTTATTTTGATTATTCTGTTCTACATATATAGTCAGTAATTCACAATATCATCACATAGTTGCATGTTCATCATCATGATCATTTCTTGGAACATTTGCATCTATTCAGAAAAAGAAATAAAACGAAAACAGAAAAAAATTTATACATACCATACCCCTTACCCCTTCCTTTCATTGTTCATTAGCATTTCAAACTAAATTTATTTTAACATTTGTTCCCCCTATTATTTATTTTTATTCCATATGTTCTTCTCATCTGTTGACAAGATACATAAAAGGAGCATCAGACACAAAGTTTTCTCAGTCACACAGTCACATTGTGCAATCTGTATCATTATACAATCATCTTCAAGAAACATGGCTACTGGAACGCAGTTCTGCATTTTCAGCAGTTCCCTCCAGCCTCTCCATTACATCTTGAATAACAAGGTGATATCTACTTAATGCGTAAGAATAACCTCCAGGATAACCTCTCCACTCTGTTTGGAATCTCTCAGCCATTGACACTTTGTCTCATTTCACTCTTCCCCCTTTTGGTCAAGAAGGTTTTCTCAGTCCCTTGAAGCTGAGTCTCAGCTCATTCTAGGGTTTTTCTCCATCCCTTGATGCTGAGTCCCAGCTCATTCTAGGATTTCTGTCCCATGTTGCCAGGAAGGTCCACACCCCTGGGAGTCACGTCCCATGCAGACAGGGGGAGGGCAGTGAGTTTGCTTGTCTTGTCAGCTGAGAGAGAGAGGCCATATCTGAGCAACAAAAGAGGTTCTCTTTGGGGGTGACTCTTAGGCCTAATTTTAAGTAGGCTTGACCCTATCCTTTGTGGGGTTAAGTTTCATATGAACAAACCCCAAGAATGGGGGCTCAGCCTATAGCTTTGGTTGTCCACACTGCTTGTGAGAATATCAAGAATTCAATTTGGGGCAGTTGAATTTTCCCCCTTTCTCACCATTCCCTGAAGGGGACTTTGGAAATACTTTTTTATTCACTGTTCAAATCACTCTGGGATTTATCGGGGCATCACTCTGGACAAACCCACAAAATCTCATGTCCTATTCAAGGTTCCATGTACTTATGGTGTTCAATTAAGCTGTCTACATAAGTTCTATTAGGAAATGCACTAGTGAAAATATAAATTTTGTGCCAAATAAACATTTTTTGCTTTAGACTCACACATAAGGTAAAATTTTAAAATATTGATTATCATCTGTTTTCAGCACCCTGCAGTAATGACATTCCTTTGTTCTTCCTCATGCAAAAGCATTTTTTAAATTTGTACATTTAGTCACTATCATTATACACTCTAGGCATTTCTAGAGTATACCATCTCTCAGTCTTTATCTTCTATCTTTCTTTCTGATTTCCTTTGTGCCCCCAGCCCTCCTCCCTCTATCATTCTCACATTCAGCTTCATTCAGTGTTTTAACATAATTGTATTACATAGGTGGGTACAGAATTCTTGGCTTGAAGTCTTTCTCTTACAGGATCTTAAATATATCATACCACTTCGTTCTCGCCTCCATAGAGGCAGCTGAGTAGCCTGAACTCAGTCTTATGTGGTTTCCCTTGTATATAGTAGATTGTTTTTCTCTTGTCACTTTCAGTATTTTCTGCTTCTCTTTAGCATTTCACAGACTGATTAGTATGTGTCTCACACAAGGCCTGTTTGGATTTATTGTATTTGGAGTTCATTGGATTTTTTGGTTTTTATATTTATGTCCTTCCTTTATAACAGTTGGAATGTTTTCTCCCATTATATCCTCAACTAATCTTCCTAGCCGTTTACACTTCTTTCCCCTTCTGAGACACCAGTGATTCTTTTATTTGCACGCTTTGTTTTGTCTATCATTTCCCTGAGATCCAATTGAAATTTTTCCATCTTTTTTGCTATTTGGTGTTTTGAGTGTTCGAAATCAGTTATCCTGTCCTCTAGTCTACTTATTCTTACTTCTGCCTCTTCAAATCTTCTGTTGTGTTGTCTAGTACCTTTTTTTTTATTTGGTCTACAGCATCTTTAATCTCTGTGATATCTCCTATTTTTCTATTTATTCTTTCAAATTCCTCCTTATGCTCTTCTGATATCTTCTTGATCTCATTTATGTCATTAGCCATACCATTTATTTTATATAGTAGAGTTATATGAATCTTTGATTAGTTGTTCCAAAGTGTCTGTCTCCTCTGGTGTTTTAATTTGGTCACTAGGCTGAGCTATATCTGTCTGCATCATGATATGCTTAGTGATCTTCTGTTTTCTTCATGGCATGTAAATATATTAATTGGTTTACTTTGGAAGCTGATTTCCTTTAGTAGTCTAAAGCTTTGTATTTGTGGGATGGATATGGAGTATGATGTGGGGTGTGGCACAATAATGCAGTAATGCATTGCAGTACATGTATAGGTACAGGTTGGGGATGCTACGCTGGTGGTGTCTGTGAGCATGGGGTGCAGGCCGCAGGTTTGTAGAGGTGTGGTGTGGGAGCCGAAGGTGTAGGGTGCTGCTCAGGCAGACCTTAGAGTGCAGGAGCATGTTGCAGTGTGGAGGACACAGAGGTAGAGCGCAGTGGGAGGTGGATGGGAGGTTGTGTGGATACACAGGAGCTGATATACAGGTAAGATGTGGGTGGGCATGTGGAGTTTGGGGGTCGTGGGTATCAGGGTCTAGGGTTGGTGGCACAGAGATTGGAGCTGGGCATGGCAGGGTGCGGGTGTGTCCTTGTGCAGGTGGAGGGTTCCAGAGGGGCCTGGATACGGATGTAGAAGTGTGTAGGGGCAGGCACAGTTCAGTGGGATTGTGGGACATGGGTGGGGGGTAGGTATGCCTGTTTGAAAGGGTTTATGTACCCTAGAAAAGCCATGTTTAAATCCTAGTCAATCTTGTGGAAGCAATGGTTCCTTCGAATCCCTATTCAGCACTCTAGGTTGGAAAGTTGATCAGGTTATCTCCATGGAGATGTGACTCAATCAGTTGTGGGTATTAAGCTTGATTAGATGGAGATGTGTCTCCACCCATTCTACGTGGGAGTTGATTAGTTTACTGGAATCCTATAAAAGAAGACATATTTTGAGAAAGCTTCACAACACTGCATAACCATGGAGCAGAGTCCACCAGCCTCTCGGGATGCTTCATGAAGAAGGAAAACGCCTCTCAGGGAGCTTCATGAAACAAGAAGCCAGAGAGAGAAACCCTGAATGTCATTGACCTTCTTGAACCAAGGTATCTTTCCTGGATGCATTAGATTGACCATTTCTATAGACTTCTTTTAATTGGGACATTTTCTTGGCCTTAGAACTGTAAACTAGCAACTTATTAGATTCCCCTTTTTAAAAGCCACTCTGTTTCTGGTATTTTGCATTTTGGCAGCTAGCAAACTAGAACAGGGGTGATGGTGTCAGGTGGGCAGTGCCTTGGGGTGGGTGCACAGATGTGTAGGGGTTTACAGCAGGTGGTCATGCGTGTGCAGCGTAGGGGCTATGTAGCACAGATACGCCTGTGAGCACCTGCCAGGTGTGGGAGCAGGGCAGTTGTGCCGAGGGCATGGGGGAAGTGTGTACATTTGTGGGGTGGGTGTTGGGGAGCAGAGGTCAAGAAGTCAGTGCATGAATGTGTGGTCCCCCTGTGGCAGGGAGGATGTAGCTGTGTGGGTGCGTGGGTCTGGGGGGGCAGGTCCCTGGTTTGCACTGGTGTATGGGTCAGGGCCCTTTGTGCACATGCACAGAGCTCAGAGGCAGTGGCAGCGCTTGCATTTGCATGGGCTAGGTGCGGGTGTGGCCTGGCTGGGTAGGTCAGCGCTTGCCCAGAGCTGGGGTGCGGGACTGGGGGCCAAGCATGTGTGCGGATGTGGGAGGGTGTAAACTGATGTACACGTGTACTGAGCTTGGGGTCGTAGTGGGGTTGTGTCACTGTATGGGTTGGGAGCATATGTAGCCTGAGTATGAAGGTATACCCTCCTACAGCCTTTATGCTCTGGTGACGCCTGCAGGGGTCAGGGAGAGGCAGGTGGGTCTCAGGAGGGGTGGAACAAGACTGTGCTTGAGGAGGAAAGGTGGTTTGGGCTGGGGCAGGCATGCGGGCTCTTGGGGTGTGGTTGTAGGGTGGTTATGTGCGGGAGGTGGGGTGATGGGGCTGGGGTGCTTGGAGTGCTGGGAGAGGTTATGGGTGACAGGGTTCAGATGCCTGGGATATGGGATGAGTCATAGGTTGCAGAGCTGTGCTGGTGAGGATAGTGCATTCAAAGAACGCAGCTTGGCTTACTTCCTAGTCCCTCTTTCCCCGTCTGTGCACTGCTCTAGGCTTCCATTTGGAAAGGGCACATTATGCTGTTTGGAGCAGCCGGGATGGTCTCTGGTTTCCTGCATCTCGTTTCTTCAGCTTTTGGAACCATGGCCTTCCTGTGTGGTATAGAAGACCCTCCCAGGTCACTACACCCTGGAATCACCATCTCAGTTGCCTTCCCATCCCTTCTTTAGCTGTTCCTTGGAGCAGAGGTGAACTCAACTTATTCTATTCCACCAACTTCATGGAACGCCCTTCATTCCTTTTTATTGCTGAATAATATTCCATTCTCTGTCTCTCTCTTTCTCTATTTATATATATATATATATATATAAACCATGCTTTATTTATCCATTCATCTGTTTTTGGACACTTGGGTTGCTTCTACCTTTGGCTGTTGTGAATAATGCTGCTGTGATCTTTGGTGTACAAATTTCTGTACATCTGTTTAAGTCTCTGCTTTCAATTCTTTAGGGCAAATATCTAAAAGTGGAGTTCCTGATCATATGGTAATTCTATATTTAACTTATTAACTTTCTGGAGAACTGCCAAATTGTTTCTCACAGTGGCTCTCCCATTTACATTGTCACTAACAATGAATGAGTGTTCCTTTTTCTCCACATCCTCTCCAACACATATAGTTTTGAGTTGTTTTAATACTAGCTATTCTAGTGGGTGTGAGATAGTATCTTTTTGTGATTTTGATTTGCATTTCCCTAATGGCTAGCGATGTTAGCGTCCTTTGTGTGCTTTTTGGCCTTTTGGATTTCTTGGAGAGATGTCTTTTGCCCGTTTTTTAAAAATGCAATTTTATTGAGATATATAGTCACACAGCATGGAAACCATCCAAAATATATAATCACTGGTTCCTAGTGTCATTATATAGTTGTGTATACAACCCTATGATCAAATTTAGAACGTTTTTATTACTCCAGAAAATAAATGTAAAAAAAGAAGAATAAAAAAGAAAACCCTAGTTCTCCCATACTCCTTATCCCCCCACATTATTGACCCCATAGTATTGATATGGTACATTTGTTACTGTTGATGAAAGAGTATTAAAATATCATTGTTAACTATAGTCCATATCTTTTGCACATTTTTAAATTAGGTTGTCTCTTTGTTGTTAAATTGAAGGATTTCTTTATGTGTTCTGGATATTAAACCCTTTATCAGTTGTGGTTTCTAAGTATTTACTCCCATTGTATAGATTGCCACTTAAGCTTTCATGATAAAATTCTTTGAGACTCAAAAGTTTTTAATTTTGATGAGGGCCACGTATCTATTTTATCCTTTGTTGCTTTTGCTTTGGGTGTGAAGTTTAAGAGATCATTACCTAATATAAGATCCTGAAGATGTTTCCCTGTGTTTTCTTCTAAGAGTTTCATAGTTCTAGTTTTTATGTTGAGATCTTTGGTCCATTTTGAGTTCTTTTTTTAAATTTTTTTATTGTGAAAAATATGCATAAAAAA
>PVIY010045706.1:0-18871 GCA_004026745.1 Myrmecophaga tridactyla | reverse complement strand
TTATCACTAGCATTTCAAACTAAATTTATTTTTTTCATTTGTTCCCCCTATTATTTATTTTTATTCCATATGTTCTACTCTTTTGTTGATATAGTAGCTGAAAGGAGCATCAGACACAAGGTTTCCACATTCGCAGAGTCTCATTGTGATAGCTATATCGTTGTTCAGTCATCATCAAGAAACATGGCTACTGGAACACTGAAGAGGCATTTCTTGATTCCACCATCTTATCTTTTTTATTTTATTTGTTAGATCTATATATTCTTTTCCCTCTTTGTCTTTGTATTCTTTAAATTACCATTAGTGGTACTCTTCATTCTGTGCCCTCCTCCAGAATTCCCTTGCCTGTCTTTTTATTTTACAGCTGGCAGAACTCCTTTTAGTATTTCTTATAGGGTCAGTCTCTTGTTGACAAATTCTTTCAGAATTTCTTTGTCTGTGAAAACTTCAATCTCTCCCTCAGTTTTGAAGGACAATTTGGCTGGATACAGAATTCTTGGCTGGAAGTCTTTCTCTTTCAAGATCTTGAATATATCATACCACTGCCTTCTCACCTCCAGGGTGCTATTTGAGTAGTCTGAGCTCAGTCTTATTTGATTTCTCTTATATGTAGTAGATTGTTTTTCTCTTGCTGCTTTCAAGATTTTCTGCTTCTCTTCAACATTTGACAAATTTATTAGTATGTGCCTTGGGGAAGGCCTACTTGGATTTATTCTATTTGGAGTTCTTTGGGCTCTTTGATTTGTATATTTATGTCCTTTATGAGGGTTGGGAAAATTTTCCCCATTATATCCTCAACTACTCTTCCTAGCCCTTTATTCCTCTCTTTTCCTTCTGGGACACCAATGATTCTTGTATTTGTGTGCTTTGTTTTGTCTATCATTTCCCTGAATTCTCATTCAATTTTTTCCATCTTTTTTGTCATATGCTGTTTTGAGTCTTTGAAGTCAATTATCCTGCCCTCTATGTCACTTATTCTTTCTTCTGTCCCTTCAAATCTGGTGTTGTGTGCCTCTAGTATGTTTTTTACTTGGTCAACAGAGTCTTTAATCTCTGTGATGTTCATTATTTTTCTATTTATCCTTTCAAATTCCTTTTTGTGCTCTTCTACTGTCTTCTTGATCTCCTTTATGCCATTTGCTATCCCACTTAATTTTATTAAGTAAAGTTTTATGAAAATTATTGATTAGTTGTTCCAATGTCTATGTCTCCTCTGGTGTTTTAATTTGGTCATTAGGCAGGGCTGTATCTGTCTGCATTGTGATATGCTTAGTGATCTTCTGCTGTCTTCATGGCATATAAATATCTCCATTAATTTACTTTGGGAGTTGATTTATTTCTGTAGTCTAAGGCCGTGTGTTTGTGCAATGGTTGTACAGCAGGGAACAGGGCACAGGTGGCACACTCAGTGCAGTGATTTGCTTCAGGGTAGGTATAGGGACAGGTTGGGGATGTTATGCTGATGCTTGTGAATGTGGATACCCAGTGGCCAGGGAGGATATAGCTGTGTGGGTGCACAGTTCTGTGGGGGCCTAACATTGGTGTGCACTGGTCTAGGGGGGCCCTTTGTGGCATGTGTAGAGCTGTGGCAGCAGATTGGCATTATGCCTTCGTGTACTGTGGGCAGATGTGACCTGGCTGCACAAGTTAGCAATTTCCCAGAGCTGGCAAGTGTGACTGAGGGCTGTGTACATGGAAGGTTCTAGGATCACTGTAAAGTGAGGTTTCCAGAGCTGAATGATTTGATTGGGGGCCTGTGTGCATGTGTGGGCCTGGGAGTGCCACAAATAGATGTGCAGAACTCAGGTGGGGTGGAGTGAGGCTGTGCAACACTATGGGCAGCGGGTGTGTGTGTGTGGTGGGGGGTAGCCTGGTATAGAGGTTAGTGCCCACAGCCCTTATGTTCTGGCAACAGCCTGCAGCAAACAGGGAGGGGGAGGTAGTGCTCAGGAGGGGTGCAGGGGAGGTGGGTTAGGCTGCACTTGGAGTGGGGGTGTGGGGCAGGTACATGCACTAGGGGCTGGTGGGGTTGGGGTGCTAGGAGCTTGGGGAATGGGAGTGGATGCTGGGATTTGGGTGCATGGGGTGTGGGGTGAGTCACCAGTCACAGGGCTGTGCTGGTGAAGGTACCTTGTCCAAGGAAGACAGCCTGATTTACTTCCTGGTTCCAGGCTCCCATCCGTGCACTTCTGTGGGCTCTGTGGCTCCGTGGCTCCATGGCTCTGTGCCAGGCCCCAGCTTTCTGCTTTTCAGTTCCTCTGCCTCTGCAACCAGAGCTGCCCCATGTGGAGCAGAAGGCTCTCCCAGGTCAGCTGTACTCCCGAATCACCACCTCAGTTGCCTTTCTGTCCCTTCTCTAACTTTTCCGCCCCATTATTTTTATTTATTTATTTACTTACTTACTTACTTACAATGGCAGGTATTGGGAATTGAACCTGGGTCTCTGGCATGGAAGGCAAGAACTCTGCCACTGAGCCACTGTGGCCCACCCCATTTATTATTATTATTTTTTTTCACATGGGCAGGAATGGGGAACCAAACCCAGGTCTCCCAAATGGCAGGCGAAAACTCTGCCTGCTTAGCCATCATGAACCGCCCCCATTATATTTTAAATACACATTTTTGCATGCGTGTATGGAAAATTGAAGCCATATGCTTCTGATTTGTTTATACTTAAGATGTAATTAACATTCAGCTTCAAGCAGTATCTTAATAGTCAATTTTTATCATATGTATGTACAAAACATGTTCTTCTTTGCATTGTTGGATGCTAAAAACTAGTGGGTAAAAAGTTTGATGAAGAACAGCTTATAGGTATAGTGTCAAAGTTTTTCCCCACAGATTACTTACTTATGACAAAGTGAAAACATAACTTTCCAGGCAGAAATGGTAGCAGACACTGTCTCACCCATGTGCTCAAAGGTACATCATCTTAGAACAAATCAACATGAACTTTTGATATGACATACTGTGAAGCCCACTATATCACTGCAGTTACATTTCTGCAAAAAGTTCCCAACCTGAATCTAAACAAAAGGAAACATCAGACAAAACCAAATTGAAAGATTTTCTACAAAACAACTGGCCTGTACTCTTCAAAAATGCCAAGGTCAAGAAACACAAAGAAAGGCTGAGAAACTGTTCTATATAAAAAAAAAGACTAAGAGACATGACAGTGAAATGCAATACATTGTTCTGGGTTGGTTCCTTGACCCAGTGAGAGGTTATATTGTAAGAGCTACAAGGGCATTGCTGGAAAAATTGACAGAACTTGCTAATATGAATTATGAATTTGAGAATTGTTTTTTTAATCAATGTTAAATTTGATAACTGTAGTGTGTTCTGTGAAAAAATATTCTTTTTCTAAGGAAATACCAACTGAGGTATTTGATAAAGGGACATAATGTCTCTAACTTATTCTCAAGTGGTAAATATATATATATATATATATATTTGATTCCTGGACCGTGCACTTCTCCCTACCCCCCACCCCCCAATAATAATAATAATAATTCAACAAATGGTGCTGCAATGATGGGATACTGACATGGAAAAAGGATGAAATGTGACCCACACACACACAGCATGCAAAAAAAGTGGCGGAGAAGGAGAAAAGGGAAAGTGAGAGAATGATAGAGCAAAGGTGACAAAATATAAAGGGCATATAGGAGTTCCTAGTTTTATTCTTGCAACTATTCTGTAAGTTTAAAATTTTATCAAAATAAAACATTACCTCCAAAATGCCTTCCTCTGAAATAAACTTTATACAGTTTGGTGTTAGGCACCAAAATAAAAATAGGTGATCAATTACTCATTGGTAACCTTGAGAAAATGAGACTTTTATTAGGTGCTGGGTAATAAAAATTCTAAAACTTAGTGATCTAAAGTAAGGTTTATTTTTACTAAATAAATATATGTTTTTTATGAACCTAAGGGTAGACTGAGTCCAACTACTATTCTTTTTGCTCCATGACACATAAGCTGAGGATGTCATTCTGTTGCATTCCTTCCCTATATCTCTTCATTTTCTAATTTAGCCTGAGCATCTTTATAGTTAGAAGCTGGCACAAAAGGGAAAAACAAGAGCTGCCAGTTCTCTCAAACCATGGGTGCATAAGTCCCAGAATGTCTCCTCCATGGTAACTGTTATTAGGAGCAAGTAGTACTGAAGCCCAAATTCTAGGGGACAGGAAATAGAACCTGCTGTTGATATGAAGATTGGATGGCTTGTTGTTCTAGTTTGTAAGCTGCTGGAATGCAATATACCTGAAATGGAATGGCTTTTAAAAAGAAGAATTTAATGAGTTGCAAGTTTGCAGTTCTAAGGCCGAGAAAATGTGCCAATTAAAATAAGTCTATAGAAATGTCCAATCAAAGGCATCCAGGGAAAGATACCTTGGTTCAAGAAGGCCAATGAAGTTCAGTGTTTCGCTCTCATCCAAGACAGCACATGGTGAACACAGTCATGGTTTCTCCCTCAGCTGGAAGGGCACATGGCAAGCATGGCATCATCTGCTAGCTTTCTCTCCTGGCTTCCTGTTTCATGAAGCTCCCCGGGAGGTGTTTTCCTTCCTCATCTCCAAAGCACTGGCCGATGGACTCTCTCCTTCGTGGTGCTGCAACATTCTCTGTTCTCTCCGAATCTCTCATCCTCCAAAATCTTTCCTCTTTTACAGGATTCTAGGAAACCAATCAAGACCCACCCAAATGGGTGGAGACACATCTCCCTTAATCCAGTTTAACAACCACTCTTGATTGGGAGACATCTCCAGGGAGATGATCCAATTACAGATTCAAACATACAGCATTGAATAGGGGTTATTCTGCCATTTTAAGAAATGGGATTTTGATTAAAATATGGCTTTTCTAGGGTCCATACATCCTTTCAAACCAGCGCATTCCACCCTCTGGACCCTAAAAAAGACATGTTTTTTCCATATATAAAATACATTAATTTTATAACAATATCAGAAAACCTTAAACCATTTCAGTAACATTAATAATACAATACAAGGTTAAAACCAGTACAAAATCTATCAAAGTTAGTTACAAGCATAGTCTGTGCTCAGGCCAATTCTCCACTGTCTTTGGACCTTTGAAAACTCATAACAAATTATTTGCTGCCAACATACAAAGGAGGAACAGTCATGGGATACATAAGCACATGTTTATGTATCCCATAGGGAGGAAGGAACATGGGGGTCACCGGACCCATACAATTTTGAAAACCTGCAGGGCAAAATCTAGTAGATTTCAAAGTCTTAGAGTCACTTATCTTCAAGGTTTTAGAAAGTGGCAGTCCCACACTTTCCAAGAGCCTATGCAGTGGCTTGCCTCTCTCCAAACACAACCTTGGGGGACATTGGGAAGACCACCTTTTCCTCAGCTCCACCCTCTCCAAGCATTGGGGCTGCACCTGGGCTCTCTGCCATCTCCAGGGCACATGCTCAACCCCTCCATGTGCTGGCAGCCAGGCTCTCCCCAAAGCACAAGGAATGTGCTTCACCCTATCCAAGGCCTGAGGCAGTGTGACTCTTCCACTGCAATGAAGTGGAAGGCCCATCCTCTGCCTTTGGGGCAAACTCATCCTCTCCACCGGCTTGGGTTGGTCCGCTCTCCTGGCCCGAGGCTTCTTGACTTCAGACCTTAGCCCCCATGGTTTTGCCTCTGAAGTTATTTTTCCTCCAACATGTCCCTTCTCTGAACTCCCCAGTCTAGACTGGAAGTGGCTCTATTTATCCAGGTCCCAAAGCACTTGTGCATACAGGGATGGGAGAAATTGTTGGTAGCCGTAATTGAAGGCTATCTGCACAGAACCAAAATAAACTTATTTAGGGATAGCTTTGAATCTACTTATCTATGACAAAATCTAGATATATTAGCATGTGAATTAAACATAAAAAAATTTAATTTTAATGGAAGTTAACATAAATTGTGGTTTATGTGAATTAGGCATCATCATTTATAATTGCAGATTAGATGTAGTTAATAACAACTTACTTTTTCATTATAAAAATTTCAGGTAGGATGTTTGGATTTCAACTTGTTTGCTTCTTGTCAGCAACTGAAAGGCCATTTGTATGATGGATGTTTGAATTAAAAGAGAAAAAAGAATGTGTGGGCACGTGGGAGGAAGGGAAGGTGGTGTGGATCACATGCTCTCCGTTTAGATGTTGTTCTCTTGCCCTGGCCCCATGGACTTTTGTTCAAAAGAATTCATTCTCTTCTACTTGGCAAGCATGATTTAAATTTTCCCTCAGAATCAACCTATTAGAATTATTGATAGAATGTGTGCCTGTCACTGCTCCCATCTGAATTACTGTTACAATTGATAAATGATGTCCCGTTAAATCTTAATCATTCTGTCACAAGACCTGTTGAAACCTATATTTTTTTCTAATGTCCTGCCCTCTCAACTCAGAATCATTATGCATGATTGGCTGAGAGCACACTTTGAAGACCTTTGAGTTCCATGCCATGATAGTATTGTAATTTTAAATTTCATTTAAGGTTTCTAGCATAAATATTGCAGAATGCTCATAGATGCAGGAAAGCCTTTTTCCAAAGAAGTGAATTGGATTTCTCTTTTCACTCTAGGAGTCCCAATTTTTTAAAATAAATTTTTATGTTTCTTTAGGTTTGCTAAAGCTGCCAGAATGTAATGTAACAGGAATGCGCTGGCTTTTTCAATGGAAACTTATTAGTTTACAAATTTATAGTCCTTAATCCATAAGTGTGTCCAAATTAGGGTATCCAGAGAAAGATACCTTGACTCTGAAGAAAGGCTGATGACATCAGGGTTTCTCTGTCACATGGGAAGGCATGGCTGACATCTGTTGGTCCTTTGCTCCCAGGTTGCATTGATTTCCCCTTGTGATTCCAGTGGCTTTCTCTCTGAGCTTCTGTGGATCCTTGCTTGTTTCTCTTGGGGCAATCCTATCTCTCTTAGCTTCTCTCAGTTCTGAGTTCTCTCCAAAAATGTCTCTCCCTTAAAGGACTGCAGCAAGTGGATTCAGCCTCAGCTTAAATGGGTGGAGTCACATCTCCATGGAAATAACCTAATCAAATGGTCCACCCAACAATAGATCTGCCCCCACAAAACTGGACTAAAAGAACAAGCTTTTGGGGTACATAACATACTCAAACTAGCACAATCTTAATGAAAATTATCTAGCATATAAATTAGAAAAGAAATGTATAACGTCTCTTATGTATCTATCATCAACATATGAAGTTTTATCTCTACCCCTTCTGTCCACTTTCACCCAGACCTCTATTGGATTTCTTCTTTAAATAAATCCCAGATGACATAACTTTATCTATAAAAACATCAGTATGCATTAGTAAGAGATAAAGACTTTTTTTAGAGTTATAACTGACTTTTTCACATCTTGAATGATTAATAATTTCTAAACATCATCTTATATCTAGTCAATGTTCAAACTTTTTTATAGTATCAGAAATATCTTTTTATAATAGGTTGTTTTGATGTAAACCTAGACAAATTTCAAATATTACAATTGGTTCATAACATCTATTAAGTCTTTTTCATCTTTTTTTCTTGTCATTTATATTTTGAAGAAACCCAGCCATTTATCTTGTATAAATTTCTTCCCTTCTGCACTGTTCTGGGTTGAAACTGTTATGTACCCCAGAAAAGACATTTTCTTTTTTCTAATCCAATCTTGGTGGGAAAGACGTATTGTGCAGGTGAGATCATTTTGATTATGTTGTTTCCATGGAGATGTGACACACCCAATTGTGGGTGGGACTTTTTGATTAGGTGGTTTTCATGGAGATGGATCTCTGTTCATTCAAGGTGGGCCTTAATCTGCTTAATGGAGTCCTTTAAGAGGGAACCATTTTGGGAAAAGCTCTGAACTGGCACAGACAGAAACATTTGGAGATGCAGAAAGAAAACACCCCCAGGGAAGCTGTTTGAAACCAGAAGCCAAAGGACCAGTAGATATCAGACACATGACTTCCCAGTTGACAGGGGTGCTCCAGATGCCATCAATCTTTCTCGAATCAAGGTATCTTTATCTGGATGCCTTAGTTTGGACATTTTTATGGTCTTAGAACTGGAAACTTGTAGCTTTATAAATCTCCTTTATAAAAACCAACCCAGGGCGGGCCACAGTGGCTCAGTGGCAGAGTTCTTGCCTGCCACACCCAAGACCTGGGTTCAGTTCATAGTGCCTATCCATGTGAAAAAAAAAAAACATTTTTGATATATTGCATTCCAGCAGCATTAGTAAACCAAAACACCCATGGTTTATGAGTTGCTTGATCACACCCTGTAGTGTCCTGTAATGTGATCCCCTGAGCTCAAGATTTTTTGAAAGAAGGATTTGGGGACAAATAACTATACTCAAATGTTGTGAATCATGGGATAATTAGAAATTGTGAAGTGATGCTAAGGATACCAGAGGAGCAAAATGGATGGCAACATGTAATTGTTTTTTCTAACAATCAGCATGAGGATGATAATCTACAATTAGTCAAAAAGCCTTAAATTAAAACTACTGTGTTATCTCCAAGGCCTCTGATTTCAAAATGTTTAACAGCTAATGTAAGACCTTAGAGTTTTTCTTATGATATTTTTACTGTAGATGCTACCATCTCCCTATCCCCACCATCTCCACATACCCACCTACTCCATCCTACCTTCAACTATAACCCTCCAGCTGTAG
The DNA here is from genome assembly GCA_004026745.1 of Myrmecophaga tridactyla. Lineage (NCBI taxonomy): Eukaryota > Metazoa > Chordata > Mammalia > Pilosa > Myrmecophagidae > Myrmecophaga > Myrmecophaga tridactyla. The sequence goes on along the minus strand of PVIY010045706.1, from coordinate 10,178 downwards.
CCTGATTTCTAGTGCACAACAACTCTAAGGATTTGTGAGAAGTTGCTCCGGAAAGTGTATCTTGTCACTTTACTGTATTAAATAATTGATCCAGCTTTTGAAAGTTTTCTTATGTTTCTTTATATCATATTTGAGTCTGAATGATTTTTTTCCTGCTTGAACTTACCAAAATAGGAATTCTAATTTTTATAATGAATTAGATACATTTAAAACATAGAATTTGAACCTGGGACACTGGAAAGATTATTGTTTATGTTCTATCTTTTGAGAACAGGGGTGTCACTTGATAGGATTTATAGAAGACAGTTATATTCTCATATCTGCTTCTGCATTCAGTTTTGGATGCTAATATGAGTGAAGTATATGCAGAAAATAGAGCTTCACACAGATCTGTAGTTAGAAAAAGGAGGGACATTTTAACAGTTATTTTCATTGAGGAGATAGAATAACTTCATTCATTTTTTGAAAACACGTTTGCCAAGTACCCAAGTCTGAATAACCATAATTTGCCTCCCATTCATTCTTTCAAATAACATTTGTGTTCCATGAAAATACCAGCTAGTGCATCTCTTAACCAATTCCATAGGTACTTTTCTTTAAGAAAACCACTGTACTTGGGTATACAACAGGATTGCTTTATGCATACTTCTCATTTCATCAAACTGGCTATTAAAATAATGTGCTCTCAAGGCTCAAGATTTAATAAAACTGATCATTTTACTTCTGCATCAAGGATATTTATTCAGGCTGATGAAAGACACAATGACTACTGGTACAGTTTGATACCACTGCCTTGGTTCATGCTAAGGTGAGAGCTAATTTATCCATTAGCCCTTGTGTCCTAAGTACAAATATTAACATCATAAAAAAATCAAATAATACCTCTTAGGTTCTCAGACCCACACTCAGAGAACCGCTGGCCTAGAGAAATACTCACAACATATGCATAAGTTGGGTGTCCAAGCGTTCACTATGGTATTCTGATAATAAAAAGTTGGAAACACATTCAAATATCCTTCAATGGGGGGTGATTAAACAAAATACAATGCATTCATATTAGTGAATGCTACACAACCATGAAAAATAAAATGTGGACATTTATATACAGAAGAAGTGAAATAATGAAAGTCTACACATGAAACAATTGTTCTAAAAAACAAGTTTTTATCATCTTCGTATAAAGGAAGGCATCCCACTTTATAGGCAGAAATTATAGTTTCATTTTGTGGGCTATATATAAGTCTGAACTTGTGTATTATATCCAATTTCAGGCAATTCATTAAGAGAAATGAGCAAAGAGACTGAGAAGAATAGGTTACCACGTAGGAGGAAAACCAGGAGAATTCTCTTCCATTCTGAGAGACAAGTGAGCAAAATGTTTAAAGCAGTGGGAGGAGTTAGCTTTTTCAGAGTTTAGAGAATAAAATAAAATTGTAATGAATTTTTGAAAAGTAAAAAAATAGCCAGGAACTATATGGAACAACTGTTGGGGGAACATCAGTGAGTGGACACACATCAAAATCTGGAACAGGTGAAATGGCTGAGATCCCACACAGAACTGCAAGTCTCCCAAGCCATGATGGCTGATGTCCCACCCCCACAGGCATAGCTGACTGGTTTGCTGAGGACAAAGGAAACAGACTTTGCTAGTAGTAAAGAAGTTAGCTCAACCAAGTGCCAATTCCTGCTTTAATTAACAAATTCTGACTACTGAAAACAGACCTGAAGCACAGATAAACCTGGAGTAAGCACTAAAGGAACCAGGAGTTTTTGCCACAGCAGAGAGAAGGCAGGGCTGATGGGAAAGTAAAACAAACCAAAACAACAGAGGCATTTTGAGTTGACAGCACAAAATACTGGAAAAGGGCTGAACCCCAAGAAAAGGGGGTACATAATGCCTGGAGACAGATAGAGCCATATGCCACACTAACTCCAGCTCTTGATTAGGACACTGGGGAACTGGGGTCCAGCTCTGAAAATGCTTTCCTCTCTCTCTCTCTCTCTCTCCATCTATCTATCTATCTCTATCTCTATCTCTATCATCTCTCTCTCTCTCTCTCTCTCTCTCTCTCTCTCTCTCTCTCTCTCTCTCTCTCTCTCTCTCTCTCTCTCTCTTTTGAATGCTGTATGCTGTATGGTAGGGTCACATTTCATTATTTTTCCATGTGAGTATCCCATTATTGCAGCACCATTTATTGAATTTTTGCTTGGTTTTTGTTTGTTTGTTTGTTTGTTTGTTTTGGGGGGGAGTGCATGGATGGACCAGAAATCAAACCTGCATCTCCTGCATGGCAGGTGAGAATTCTGCCACTGAAGTATTCATGCAACCCTCTCTCTCTCCTTCTTAAAAAAAAAAAGAAAAAATCACCAAAACCAAATGCTGATTCCTTGAGAAGATCAATAAAATGGACAAATCTTTAGCTAAACTGCCAATGAAAAAAATAAAGAAGACACAAACAACTACAATCAGAAATAAAAGGTGAGACATTATTACCAATCCCTCAGAAATAAAAAGTATTACAAGAGGATACTATGAGTAAATTATATGCCGACAAAATCTAGATGAAAAGGTCAAATTCCTAAAAACATACAAACTACCACTGACTCAGAAGAAATGAAACTTCTAACAGATGAATAACAATGTGTGCTGGTTTGGAAGGATATATGCCCCTAGAAAAGCCATGTTTTAATCTAAATCCCATTTCATAAAGGCAGAATAATCCCTATTCAAGACTGTATGTTTGAAACTATAATCAGATCATCTTCCTGGAGATGTGATTTAATCAAGAGTGGTTGTTAAGCTGGTTTAGGTGATGACATGTCTCCACCTATCTGGATGGATCTTGATAAGTTTCTTGAGTCCTATAAAAGAGGAAACATTTTGGAGAATGAAGGAGATTTGGAGAGAGTAGAGAATGCTGCAGCATCATGAAGCAGAGAATCCATCAGCCAGTGCTTTGGAGATGAAGAAGGAAAATGCCTCCTGGGGAGCTTCATGAAACAGGAAGCCAGGAGAAGAAGCTAGCAGATGATGGCATATTTGCCATGTGCCCTTACAGATGAGAGAGAAACCCTGACTGTGTTCACTACGTGCGTTTCCAGATGAGAGAGAAACTCTGTGTTCGCCATGTGCCCTTCCACTTGAGAGAGAAACTCTGAAATTTATCAGCCTTCTTGAACTGAGGTATCTTTCCCTGGATGCCTTAGATTGGACATTTCTATAGGCTTGTTTTGATTGTGACATTTTTTTGGCCTTAGAACTGTAAACTAGCAACTTATTAAATTCCCCTTTTTAAAATCCATTCTGTTTGTGGTATATTGCATTCCAGCAGCTAGCAAACTAGAACACAATGAAAGTGACTGAATCAGTAATCAAACACCTCCCCCCAAAAAGAAACAGCCTGGACTCATGTGGCTTCACTGGTGAATTTTACTATATAGGCAAGAATTACCACCAATCCTGTTCACACTTCTCCAAAAATTTGAAGAGGGGACACTTCCTATTCATTCTATAAGGCCGACATAATCCTAATAGTAGAGCCAGATAAAGATACCTTAAGAAAGAAAAAATTGCAAAACAATGTCTCTTATGAATATAGATGCAAAAACCCTCAATAAAATACTAGCATACTGGATCCAACAGCATGTTAAAAGAATTTTACACCATGATCAAATGGGATTTGTTCCAGGTAGGCAAGTGTGGGTCAACTTAAGAAAATGAATTAATGTAATACACCACATTAATAGAAGAAGGGGAAAAAAAACACATGACCATCTCAATTGATGCAGTAAAGACATTTGACCAAATACAATACCTCCCCTTTTTTTTCAAGAATTCTACTTTAATTCCAAAAGACTAATCCAGAATGCAGTATCGCATTCTACAGTTTCTGCTTGTGCAGTGAAAGTGAAAGAAACAACTTCCTTTAATGTACAACCTAGCCTTTTACATTTTAAAAATATATATGCCTAATCTAATGCAAAATTCCTTATTTGTATATGTGTATATATATATCATCTTAAGATTTAACAGTCCAAACAGTATTAAAATATTTTCTGCAATTATTTTACGCCTATGAAGGGTAAAAACTACACCTGAAGTTGTAATGGCTTCCTGTCTTAAAACCCAAGTTAATTATAGTGTCCTCTAGAGAAGGCTTTTATAACTTATTAATGAATTGATTTGTTTCAGAAAATGTGGGGAAAAAACCCTACATGCTTTTGTTCTTTATTTTATCAATTCATGATGAACAAGAAGAACAAAGAAAAGAGATGATGTATTCGTCCATAGATTGCAGGTTTAGAGGACAGTTCTGGTAGCACTTCATACAATAAACTATCAAAAGTCTGATAATCAGCGTCCCTTCTTAATAAAAACACTCAAAGAGCTAGGAATGGAAGGAAATTTCCTCAACATGATAAAGTGCATGCATGAAAAAACTGCATGAAATATTTTATTCAATGGTGAATGACTGAAAGGTTTCCCTTGAAGATCAAGAACAGGACATGGATACCTACTCTTACCACTGTTATTCAACATTGTACTGGGAGTTCTAGCCAAAGTAATTAGGCAAAAAAACAGTAATTGGTCAGATGGCATGTTCCTATATAAAGAAAATCCCGAAAAACTTACAAGAAAGCTCCTAAAGCTAATAAATGAATTCAGCAAACTGACAGGGTTTATGATCAACATGCAAAAATCAATAGTGTATGTATGCATACACAATTTGAATGGGAAATCATGAAAAAATCCATTTACAATAACAATTAAAAGAATGAAAATAGGGAGGGTTACAGCGGCTCCACAGGCAGAGTTCTTGCCTGCCATGCCGGAGACCCAGGTGCAATTCCCAGTGCCTGCCCATGCAAAAAAAAAAAAAGAATCAAAATATAGAAATCAATTTAACAAAGGCTGTAAAAAGCTTGTTCACAGAAAAGTACAAAACACTGTTAAGAACTAAAGAGTTGGAAGGCTAGTCCATGTTCTTGGATTGGAAGACTAAATATTGTTAAGATATTAATTCTTTCCAAAGCACTTTACACACTCAATGCAATCCCAATCAAAATTCCAACAGCCTCTTTTTCAGAAATGGAAAATCCAATGACAAAATTTAAAGCAGCCAAAACCATATTGAAAAAGAAAAATGAAGTCAGAGGAGTGACGCTTCCTGATTTTAAAACTTATACAGATTTCCAGCAGTAACCATGGCATATCATGACCTTAGGGTGTGTCTCTTCACTATAAGCTTGTTCTGGGGCTTCATCTGCCTCTTTTTGCCCTGGTTCATCCTTAAGGGGCCTAACCGGGGAGTTATCATGACCGTGCTGGTGATCTGTTCAGTTTACTACTATCTCTTCTGAGTGATTGCAATTCTGGTCCAACTCAACCCTCTCTTTGGACCACAAAAGAAAAAATGAAACCATCTGGTATCTCAAGCATCACTGGCCTTGAGGAAGAAGACATCTTCTACAGTGTTTAAGTCATTGAGGTCATGAAGAGAATTCTCTAGATGCAAAATCACCTCCAATGCCAGACCACCTTCCTTAATTCACCTATTTGGGCATCTTCTGCCTTAAACATTCACATCCTATTTGAATATTTTTCCTGTGACCCTTTGTGCTGGTTTGAAATGTTGTATGTACCCTAAAAAAGACACATTTTAATCCTAATCCCATTTTGTAAAGGCAGCTGTTTCTTCTAATCCCTATTCAGCATTGTATGTTTGAAACTGCAATCATCTCCCTGGAGATGTGATGTAATCGACAGTGGTTGTTAAACTGGATTAGGTGACGACATGTCTCCACCCATTCCAGTGGGGCTTGATTAGTTTCTGAAGTCCTATAAAAGAGGAAAAATTATGGAGAATGAGAGATTCAGAGAGAGTAGAGAAGAATGACATAGTCACGAGAAGCAGAGTCTACCAGTCAGCGACCTTTGGAGATGAAGAAGGAAAATGCCTCCTGGGGAACTTCATGAAACAGGAAGCTGGGGGAAGAAGCCAGTAGATGATGCTGTGTTCACCATGTGCCCTTCCAGATGAAAGAGGAACCCTGACTGTGTTTGACATATGCCCTTCCAGATGAGAGAGGAACTCTAACTATGTTCACCATGTGACCTTCCACTTGAGAGAGAAACCCTGAACCTCAACGGCCTGCTTGAACCAAGGTATCTTTTCCTGGATGCCTTTGATTGGACATTTCTATAGACTTGTTTTAATTGGGACATTTTCTCAGCCTTAAAACTTTAAACTAGCACCTTATTAAATTCCCCTTTATAAAAGCCACTCCGTTTCTGGTATATTGCATTCCGGCAGCCAGCAAACTAGAACACCCTTCTTATATTTTTGATGAATGATGGGCCTATTTAACCTACACTGTTCCAATTCTATAAAATGTGTATGTGGTCTTCTGAGATGAAAGATGCTATTCTTCTGACAAATATGTTCCTCTCTTTTTGGAATCTATGGATTTGAAGATGGCTCTTGTCTGTTCACACCGTAGAATCAGTGGAGTGTTTAAGACCAGCCCAGAAACTGATGAAAGGCAGCTAAGACTCCAGTGAGACAGTCAATAGACAGCATATTCAGAAGGAGATCTGTCCCCAACATGATAGAACTACACCAAACTATTTTCAGAATGAATTTCTTATTTCTGCTATCTTTTGGAATAAATTATTTTTCTACTTTCTTAAAAAACAAGCAAACAAACAAACAAAAAGCTTAATATAGACTTCCTCTGCCTCCAGGGAGGAGCTGGAGCCACTTAAGTTCATCTATTTTGGTATCAAGTTGATAGATCCCATGTTAAGAGGAATTTACAGAGGGGTTCAAAAGCATCAAGATCACTTACAGGATATGTTAGAGAGAGCTATCCAGATTGGTGTTAGAAAGTTTATAATTACAGGTAGAAATCTGCAAGACACCAAGGGTGCACTGCATTTGGCACAAATAGTATTCTCCTATTACTTTATGAAAAAAAACAGTGAGCTGTTATTTTGCAGAAGTGTTTTTTGAGGATTGCTTCAGATATGTTTATCAGTACAATTGGAGGTCATCCTACAAGATGTGGTGAATTTGAAAAAAAAATAACCCTGATCCTTACTTAATGGAGTTGTTAAATCTTGCTGAAAATAGTAAAGGATAAGTTGCAATAATAGAGGAATGTGGACTTGATTTTGACCAACTACGGTTTTGTCTCAAAGATGCTCAACTCAAATATTTTGAAAAATGGTTCGAAATTTCAGAACAAACAAAATTACCAGTGTTTCCGCATTGTCAAAACTCACATGCAGAATTTTCCCACATAGAAATAGATATCAGTATATAGGTGGAGTGGTGCGTTCATTTGATGGTACCAAGGAAGCAGCAGCAGCTGCTTTGATTGACTTGGATCTTACATAGGGTTTATTGGTTGCTCACTGAAACTGAAGCTAATTTGGAAGTTTTTTAGGCAATACCTAGTGAAAAATTAATAACCGAGACTGACGTACTTTAGGGTATAGTTAGAAGTACACTGCTGGGTCAAAATATACAAAAAAATTCATTTCCTACCAAAAAGAAATAGGAAAACAGGCATTGTCTGAAAGATAGAAATGAACCTTACCATATGTGCCAGTTTGAAACTATCATGTACCCCAGAAAAGCCATGTTCTTTCATCTTCATTCAATATTGCTGGGTGGGATCTTTTTATTGTTTCCATGGAGATGTGACCCACTCAACCATGGGTGGTAACTTTTGATTAAGTAGTTTCCATGGAGATATGTCTCCACCCATTCAAGGTCAGGTTGCTTAGTGGAGTCCTTTAAGAGGGAACCACTTTCGAAAATGCTTTAAGGTCAACAGAGCTCACATACCCAGAGATCTTTAGAGATGCAGAAGGAAAACACCCCCAGGAAAGCCTTATGAAATGAGGAGAGAAAGCTAGCAGATATCCCTGTGTGCCTTCCTGGCTGAGAGAGAAACTCCGAACATCATCGGCTTTCTTGAGACCAGGTATCTTCCCTTAGATGGCTTAGTTTGGACATTTTTATAGTCTTAGAACTGCAAACTTGCAACTTAATAAATTCTCTTTTAAAAAGCCATTCTGTTTATGGTATATTGCATTCCAGCAGCTTTAGCAAGCTTGAACACCACATAATTCAAATAACGGAGATAATAGCAGTAAGAGATGAGGATCCACTGGAATTAGCCAATACACAGTGTAAATCACCATTATTTTCCTAATATATAATTGGTATGTGTCTTCCATTTTCCATTATGTATGTAAAAATTCATGGCAAACTTATTGGGAGTTTCAATAAATGAATTATCTGAGAAAAACTTATTAAAAAGTATAGTAATCAAAATAACAGTACCAGCACAAGGACAGATATATAGAGAGCAATGGACTTATATTAAGAGTTCAGAAATAAACCCTCACATCTATGACCCATTGATTTTTAACAAGGGGGCCAAGTCCAGTCAATGGGGGAAAATATTTTCTTCAACAAATGGAACTTGAAAGACAATATTCATATGTGTAAGAATGAAGGTAGATGCCTAACTCACACCATGTATAAAAATTAGCTCAATGAATAAAACACCTAGATATAAGGTTTAAACCTATAAAATTCATAGAAGAAAACATAGAGAAGCATCTTCAGGACCTTTTGTAAGGCAATAGTATCAGACTTTCAGCAAAACACAAACCACAAAAGAAATATACATAAATGGGACTTGATCAGAAATAAAAACATTTGTTCAAACAAAGATTTCCTACAATGCCCACCTTCCAGCCAGGAAACCTGGGTTCAATTCCTGGACCATGCACCCCAAAAAAAGAAAAAAAAAGTCAACCTACAGAATGGGAGAACATATTTTGAAACCACATTTCTAATAAGGATTTAGTATATGAGTATATAAAGAAATCTTACAACACAACTAAAAAAAGAAAACCCAATTGAAAAAGTGGAAAAAGAGTTCAATAGATATTTCTCCACCAAAGGTCTACAAATGGCAAAAAAAAAAAAAAACACATGAAAAAATCATCAACATCATTATCCACTAGGAAAATGCAAACCAAAAACATGAGACACCATTTCATACTGATCAGAATCACTGCTCTTCAAAAAAGGAAAATAGTAAGTGTTGTAGAGGATGTGGAGAAATAGGAACACTTGTTCATTGTTGGTGGGAATGTAAAATGGCGAAGCTGCTGTCGAAGATAGTTTGGCAATTCCTCAGAAAATTAAGTATAGACTTACCAAATGACCTAGCAATTCTATTTCTAAGTATATACCTAAAAGAACTGAAAGAATGGACTCTAACAGATATCTGTTCAACGATATTCGCAGAAGCCTTATCACAATAGTCAAAAGGTGGAAGTGGTCCAGGAGTCCATTAACAGATGAATGGATAAACAAAATGTGATCTATACCCACAATGGAATATTTTTCACTTATTAAAAGGAATGAAATTCTGATACATGGGACAACATGGATAAAACTTGAAGACATCCTATACAGTGTGTAATAAACCAGACACAAAAAGTCAAATATTGTATAGTTTCACTTATATGAAAAGACCTATATGGGGAAATACATAGGCACTGAAAGTAGATTCCAGGCTATCAAAGAAGGGGTAGGCCCTGGGGGTTGGGGAGTGGGCAGTTAATGCTTAATGGGTTCAGAGTTTCTGTTTGAGGTGATGGGAAAGTTTTGGTTATGGATAGTGGTGATGTGGCACAATATTATGAATGTAATTAACAGCATTGAATTGCATATTTCAATGTAATGAAAGGGGAAATTTTAGGTTGTATATTTGTTAGCAGAATAAAAATTTAAAAATCAACATAGGATTTTACAGCATAGTGAACCCTGATATAACTAATTGGCTGTAATCAATAGTATATTTATAAAAATATTGTTTCATAAATTATAACAAAGTTACTACATTGATTCAAAGTGTTAATAAGAGGGAAAACTGTGTGTGAGGGGTGTTATGGGAACTCTGTATTTTCTGCATGATTTTTCTGTAAGTCCACAATTTCTTTTGTTAAAAAAGAGTTCATGACATTAGTGAATAAACTTGGAATATGTTGTTGGTAACAGAGATCATCAGGAGATAGAAATAGGGTAAGATATTGGGTAATTGGAGCTGAAGGGATGCAGACTGTGCAACAGGACTGGATACAAAAACTC
>PVIY010045705.1:0-18920 GCA_004026745.1 Myrmecophaga tridactyla | reverse complement strand
GTAGGCTGGTTTTAATGGCTTCAATTTGCCAAGCCCTGGGGTCTGAGTTCCTTGAGAGAGGGATTCCACCTAAGTTGGGCTTCACCCCTCCCCTGGGGAAGGCTCATGTGGGAGACAGCCCTGAAAGCAGTCTGTTTCCGCCTATGCGTGGGGCAGTTGCAGCCCAAGAAGTCCCACCGCTGAATCCAGAGGCTGCCAAGTCTTCATAGAAACAGCCACGAAAATCCCCGTTTTGTCCCCTTTCCTCTTTTTTGGTTAGCCCAATAAGCGACTTCTGACTTGCCCAGTTTTGCGTGAGCTGGGGGCCTATTTTTAGTAATCAGAATTTGTTTATTAATGCCGCAATTGGCGCTTGGTTGGATTCAATCCCCGCTACTGTAAATCTCTTTCCTTCCGAGAAGCCGACTATGGGGGAGGGGTGCCGGGCACCAGCCGCCGGCCACCGCGGCTTTGGAGAACTCACCGTTCCGGAGACTTGCTGTCGGTCTAGCTGCTCCAGACCTGGGCGCGCTGTGTTTCCTGTCACTATCGTGGTTCCGGGAGCTGTTCTGTACTGTTTCTGGTTATCTAGTAGTTGTTCTGGAGGACGAACTAAAACGCGCACATTGCTAAGCTGCCATTTTGCCCCCCCCCCCTTGCCCAATCCCAATTGACTTTTGACAAGGGTGCCAATTCCACTAAAATGGGGAAAAATAATCTCTTCAATGAATAGTACAATGAAAACTGGATATCCAGCTGTAAAACTCAAAGTGAACCCCTACCTCACGCCACATACAAAAATTAATTCAAAATGGACCAAATACCTAAATATAAGAACCAAACTATAAAAAAATTCTAGAAGGAAACATAGAAAAGCATTAGCAAATATAAAAACCAAACTATTAAAAAAATCCTAGAAGGAAAGATAGAAAAGTGTTAGGCAATAATTTCTTAGACTTTATACCAAAACCTGTATGAAAAAGAAAATAATAGGTAAATGGGACTTAATCAAAATTAAAATTCTTGTGCACCAGAAATTTTATTTTTATTTTATTTTATTTTTGGGCAAAAATACTTGGAAATCACATTCCAATAAGGGTTTAATATGTAAAGAAATCCCACAACTCAACACAAAATGATAACCCAGTTAAAAATGGGTATAATACTTGAAGAGACATTTCTTCAAAGAAGATATGCAAATGGCCAGAAAGCACATTAGAACCTGCTTACCATCCTTAGCTTTAGAGAAATGCCAGTCAAAACAACAGTGAGATACCATTTCATACTTATGAGATTGGCTTCTATTTAAAATTGGAAAATAACAAGTGTTGAGATGGATATGGGGAAACAGGAACACTTGTTCATCATTGTTGGGGGCGGGGAGCAGCATATTCTCTGTGGAAGATTGTTTGGCATTTCTTCAGAAAGTTGAGTATAGAAATTACCATATGACTTTGCAATCCCACTGCTAGGCATATACCTGAAGAAATTAAGAGCAAGGACCTGAAAAGACATTTGCACATCCGTGTTCATAGCAGCATTATTCACAGTTGCTGAGAAATGAAAGCAATCGAGGTGTCCATCAACCAATGAACAAATAAATTAAAATTATATATAAATACAAGGGAATATTACTCAGCTGTCAATAAGAATGAAACATAGGACAAAATTGATGAACATTGAATATATCATGTTAAGTGAAATAAGCTAGTCAGAAAAGGAAAAATATTGTGTGAGTTCAATGATATTACATAATTAGAATAGGAAAATTCAGAATCAGAAACTAGAATACAGGTTAACAGGGGAATGGATAAATGTAAGGAGTGGGGAATCCATGCTTAATTGTACATGTTTCTATTCAGGGTGATAGAAAAATATCAGTAATGAATGGTGGCAATAGCAATACAACATTGTGAATGTAATTATATTCTTGAATGTGGTGAAGGGGGAGATTTATGGGTTGCATATATGCTATTGGAATGAAGAGTCTTTAAAAATTGGAATGTACAACACAAAACAGTGAACCCTAAATGGGCTATAGTTAATAGTATATAATAGTATGGACTCTAGTTACTAGTATAATTAAACAACATCGTTTCATCAGTTGTTAAAAAATTGCAAAACTAATGACAATTGTTAATAATAGGGAAACTCTGGGTGTGAGGGAAGGTATATATAGGAACTCTGTATTTTCTACATGATTTTTCTATAAACCTACATTTTTTTCTAATAAACAAATGAACAAAAAATTTAAGAAGCACTTCTTTAAAGGACTATCCTATCAACAAATCTAAGCAAGCTTCCAATCATAAAATAATTATAATTTTTTGAAAGAAAACTGTACATTTAATAACCAACTGATAAATGTGTACGTAATAAAAATGAAACTTGGGGCATGGAAGAGTGAGATTGTCGATGTTTCCACACCTTCCCTTTCCCAGCAATTTTCAACAAAATTAAGATGAGCCATTACCTTTGTCAAGAGGAAGTCTTTCATATTTTACTTTTAAAAACGTTAATGCTAAATGACTAAACTGGGTAGAAAGACAGGAATTCTGGAAAGTCCTTCTACACTCCTTACACAGGATGGAATACAGTATACTGTTTAAGCCCAAAGAAAGAGCATCAACAATCTGCCAGCTGGGAAAACAAGTCAATTTTACTAATAAATATTGAACATAATTATGCAGGAATTGAGCAAAACTTCATAGCCTTAGATGCCCAGAAACAACTATGTGGGATGTAATGATCCTCCCAGTTTCCCATAAATAGTTACATTTCCCTTCATCTGATGTTAAGGTGAGCTGCCTATACTGATTTAGACATTAATTCTACACCTGCTTTACATTACCTTACCCTGGTGAGTTCCTAAAAAATGCTGTCCATCTGAGATCCACCTGACTTGGTCTATAATTAGAATTTGAACTTGAATTTAAAAACAAAAAATCTGTCCAACTACCCAAATCAGCACCTGTCTGATTTTCAACAAGAATTGAGAACTAAAGATTTAGAGGATTGCTGTCAACTATGATTTGTCTTATTTGCATTATACTAACTGAGTTAATATTAGACGAGTTGGTGAGTTAACATGGAGAGAAAATGAAAAGTTGCATAATATCTATCATCCAAGTAGAATTACTGCTTAGGTATCTTTGTTTCCTAGCACTCAAACCACATGGATGTTAAATAAAAGGGAAGGGGGTTTGTTGGGCAGATTTGGGCTCATTCACACCATAGAAGACAGTACTCTGTAAAAGAAACTCAATATGAAACACAAATATAATTGTAAATTTCTAGTACCATTGTTAAGAAAAGTAAAAAACAAAATGAAACAGGTTAAATTAATCTTTATATATTTCACTTAATGCAATATATTACAAATATCATGGCAATATAAAAAATAAAAAGAATTAAGGCATTTCACATATTTTTTTCATACAAAGCCTTTGAAATCCAGTGCAAACTTTATATCTACAGCAACAACTAAATTTAGATTAACCACATTTCATGCCATTTTATTTGAGAAGTGATCCAAGATACTTGGACTAAAACAAAGGGTCAACACTGTGCTATCAAGTTGGCCACATTACAGATGTCTGGTTTTTCACACCATGGATACTTCTGAGGAATCTTATGAAATTGGTCTTAGAAATGTCTGTCTGGGGGATGAAAGGAGAAAACTTTTATCCAACACCTATTGGACAAGGATGACTGCACAGTACTTATTGCCCTGTAGTTCTGAACTGTCCATTCAGGAGTGCCACCAAGCGGACTCTACTGGGCTCTTGTCCAGCATAGTCACATAAAAGAAACCCCAAGGCAGAAAGTGAGCAGGGTTCTCAAAAGAAACAGAACCAACAGGCTATGTGTGTGTGTGTGTGTGTGTGTGTGTGTGTACATAAAGAGATTTATTATAAGGAATTGCCTCATGCAGTCTTGGAGGCTGGTAAGTCCAAACCCTGTAAAGCAGGACACAGGCTAGAAACGTCCATAAAACCTTAGTCTGAATTCCTCAGGGAAACTGACTGGCTGGAAATTCTGGTTAAGGTTCAATAAAAATTATTCTTCAGCCCTCTGAAACTCTCAATTCTATCCTTAAAAATCTCCAATCGATTGGATATGGAGATTACCCACTTTACCTTTTTAGATTGCAGATGCAAAGAACTGATTATAGATGCAAATTTCATCTGTAAAAAATCTTCACACTAATAGGTATGCCAGTGCTTGACAAGACAACTGAACATCATAGTCTAGCTATGTCAGTGTATGAAATTAACCATCACAGTCCACCCCTTGTCAACTTGGCATACACGCACATCTCCTTAAACCATGTTTAACATTTAAATAAAGACAATAAAATAATCATACAACTGCCTTGTAAACAACCAAAAATGCACTGATCTTTTCCCCAGTAAAAGATGCATGCCCATTTTACTTGAAATCCTTGTAACTTCAATACTATGACATAAAGATAATACAACTTATGTTAGATAATAAACGGTTAAGAGAGAGGCATGGCAGGATGACAGCCTAGGGATGTGTAGAGTTTATTTAGTTCTCTAAAGCAGCTAGTAAATAGCCAGGAACTGTCTGAAACAACTGCTTGGAGGACATCCGTGACTGGACACACATTGTACACCAGTCTAGAATGGGTGAAGAGCTGAGATCATAGCCCAGAACTGTAAATAAAGCTTCCAAACTCCAGAGGCTGGTGCCTCTCCCCACCCCCACTAGCATGGTAGGCTAAATTTGGAGACACTTCTTCATGGGAGAAAGAAGCCCTCTCTACTAGGAACAGCAGAAGGCAGTTCAATCAAACTCTAATTATGGTTTTAATTAACAAATTTGGACTGCTGAATAAAAGCTCTGAGCTCAGATAAACCCAAAGAAAGCAGGAAAGTGACCCTGGAAGAGGGAAAACAGGGATGGCAATAAAAGAAAAAGGAGGTGGTCACACTCAGAATACTGGAGAAGAGCTGTGCTCAAGCTATGGGGCACAGAGAGCTAGGTACCAACTTTGGCAATTGACTGGCAAAACTTGAGGTCTGGGGACTGGCTCTGAAAAGGGATTTTATTTTACTATGTTTTGTTTTTTTCTCTATTTTTCTTTCTTTTTTTTCCTTTTTAAAAGTATTCTAAGTATCTCATTAAAGAAACCCTTGGCATTTTGAATTGTCAGCACTGATCAAGGCAGGGACAGGGTTAAGATAGTCTGGGAGACCTATCACTTCAAATGAAGGAGACAGTTCCCTAAAGGGCTTATCTTCCCCAAGGAAAGGGAGAGGGAAGTCCAGCTCAAGTGGCAGCCCTGGTTAAGAGGATTCAGACCCCAGGGGCTGGGAACCAGGAAGAGCTTGAGCTTGCCTTCCACCTCAGGCTCTGTCTCAACCATTCCCCAGGCAGGCTGAGAATTAAAGACTTCACACCACTTTATACCTGTAGGGAGCTGTGGGCTGACAAGCACCACCTGCTGGGCAGGATAAGAAATGCACAGAGCCTAGAGTCTACAGGAAAGTCAGAAACCCGTGGGGTCTCATCCTCAGGGAAACTTAATACTGATTACACCCTCCTTCTGAGACCTAGGCCTGCCTTGTCTTGGAAAATCTGAATAGGGTTGATCATATCTGGGGAGAACCTCCTCAAAAAATAGGTTCCATATAGGCAGAGCAAGAACCAGAAAAACAAGAGCTATAAAATTCTGACCAGTTAAACAGAATAAGTTGAACTGAATGCCAAAGTACAGATACAGAACAAAGCTAACCAATTAAAAACCCTAGGGAAAAGAGTGAAAATGACCCCCAGAATAAACTAATGAAGGAAATTAGATGTGTAGGCATCAAAAAAAAAAAAAAATTATGAGTCCTACTAGGAAAAATGAAGATATGGCCTAGTCAAAGTAACAAACTAATACTTTAAAGAAGATACAGAAGTTGAAACCACTAATTAATGTTCAAACAAATATGATAAATCAGTTCAGAAATCAAATCAATGAGTTGAGGGAAGATAGGGTAAAAGATATGAAAGTTAGATAGAAGGCTTTGGGTGAACATAAAGAAGAGCTCAAAAACTGAAAAAACAAATGTCAGAATTTATGGGAATGAAAGGCACAATAGAAGAGCTGAAAAACATAATGGAGATTTTCAAGAGCATATTTGAAGAGGCAGAAGAAAGGATTAGTGAACTAGATGACAGGACATCTGAAATCCTACACAGAAAAGAACAGATAGGGAAAATCTGAGCAGAGTCTCAGGGTTCTGAATGACAACATGAAGTACGTGAGCATTTGTTATGGGTTTCCCAGGAGGATAAGAGAAGGGTAAAAGTGGCAGAAAGAATAATGGTGGAAATTATCCCCGAAAATTTCCCAACTCTTATGAAAAACATAAAACTACCAATCCAAGAAGCACAGCCTACCCCTGTGCCAGCTTGAAAAGGTTTATGTACCCTATAAAAGTCATGTTTTAATCCTAATCCCATTTTTGTAAAGGCAGCCATTTCTTCTAATCCCTATTCAGCACTGTATGTGGGAAACTTTAATTAGTTTATCTCCATGGAGATGTGACTGAACAAGAGTGGTTGTTAAACCAGATTAAGTGAGATGTGCCTCCACCCATTCCAGGTGGGTCTTGATTAGTTTGCTGGAATACTATAAAGGAGGAAACATGTTGAAGAAAGCAAGAGATTCTGAAAGAGCAGTATGACAGCCATGAGAGGCAGAGAGTCTACCAGCCAGCTACCTTTGGAGATGAAGAAGGAAAATACCTCCCGGGGAGGCTCATGAAACAGGCAGTCAGGGGAGAAACTGACAGATGACCCCATGTTCACCATGTGCCTTTCCATATGAGAGAGAAACCCTGACTGTGTTCGCCACATGCCTTCTCACTTGAGAGAGAAACCCTGAACTTCATCAGCCTTCTTGAACCAAGGTATCTTTCCCTGGATGCCTTAGATTGGACATTTCTATAGATTTGTTTTAATTCGGACATTTTCTAGGCCTTAAGAATGTAAGTTAGGAGCTTGTTAAATTCCCCTTTTTAAAATCCATTCCATTTCTGATAGCTTTCAAACTAGAAGAGATGTTATGCATCCTTTGCTTAATAGTATTAATCAGGAAGGGGTTTTTAGCCCTTAAGCTTCAAATGTATGTGTGTACATGTATGAAATTAAGATTTCACAAATGATTATGACTGACTCATTATATAGATATTTGGTTTTAGTTCCTAGTGTATTATAATTGCTAGAAGGAAATACCTAAAATTGTTGAACTGTAATCCATAGCCTTCACCTTTAATGATTGTATAATAATAGGTTTTATCATGTGACCATGTGACTGTAAAAACATTGTGACCAGACACTTCCTCCACCAGTGTATGGGTAGATGAGTAATAAAATAAAGACAATAATGATAATAATAGGGTGTATAGAGGGTATGTGCTGTTTGGGGGTCTGCTTTTTTATTTTTATTTCTTTTTTTTGAGTAATGAAAATGTTCTAAAATTGATTGTGGTGATGAATGCACAACTACATGATAATGCTGTGAACCACTGATTGTATACCTTGGATGAATTATATGGTGTATCAGCTAGGGTTCTCTAGAGAAACAGAATCAGCAGGAAATATCTGTAGATATAAAATTTATAAAAGTATCTCACATAACCATGGGAATGTAGAGTCCAAAGTCCGTAGAGCACAGTATGAAGTTGATTACTCCAATGGAGAGTCTGAATGGACTCCACAGGAGAGGTTTTACTGGCTGAAGCAGGAAGAGAGACTGTCTCTTCCAAAACCTCCTTAAAAGCCTTCCAGTGATTAGATTAAATGTCACTCATTGCAGAAGACACGCCCCTTGGCTGATTACAAATGCAATCAGCTGTGGATATAGCCGAAGTGATCATGATTTAATTCTATGAAGTGCCCTTATAGTAACAGACAGGCCAGCACTTGCCCAACCAGACAAATGGGTACCACCACCTGGCCAAGTTGACACAAGAACCTGACCATGACAACTCCCAACTGAAATATCCAAATAGACCTACTCCAAGATGCCTAATAATAAGATTGTCAAAACCAAAGACAAAGAATTCTGAAAACAATCCATCATATACAAGGGAAGCTCAGTAAGACTATGTCTGGATTTCTCAGGAGAAACCACAGAGGTGAGAAGATAGTAGTATGATATATTTAAGAAAATGAAATTGAAAAACTGCCAACCAAGAATTCTATATCCAGCAAAACTGTCCTTCAAAAGTGAGGGAGAGTTTAAAATATTTTCAGACAGACAGAGAGTTTGAGTTCTATAGAAATACTAAAGGAAACACTACAGGCAGATAGAAAAAGACAGGAGAGAGTGTCTGGAGAAGAGGGCAGGCATATAGACTATCAGTAAGGGTAAAAAGAGAGAAGAAAATAATATATATCAGAATAATGTGATATTGTGTGACAACATGGATGAAACTTGAGGACATTATGCTGAGTGGCATTAGCCAGAAACAAAAGGACAAATACTGTATGGTCTCAGTAATACAAACCAGCATTAATGAGTGAACTTAAAGAGTTAATGGTGAAAACACAGACTATGAGGAGAAAGAAAGAAGGTAGAGATTGGTCACTGGATGCCGAAGGAGTACAGAATATTCAACAGGACTGATTATAAAGATCCACAAATGGATAGCACAGTACTATATGATGGTAGCACAATATTGTAAGTATACTGCATAAAGCGGAGTGTGAGTTTAGTTGAATGAGGAAAGCTAGGGGAATGTATGACACCAGAAGGAAAGTTAGAAGATAAAGACTGGTACTGTATAACTTAGTGAAACCTAGAGTGGGCAGTAATGATGATTAAATGTTCAAATATGAGAATGTTTTTACATGAGGAAGAACAAATGAACACCAACAGTGCAAGGTGTTGAAAATGGGATGATATACAGAAAAAATACAGTCAAAGAAAACTAGGGTCTATAGTTAACAGAAACACTGAATATGCTTCCATTAAATGTAAATAAGGCAATATACCAATGCTGAATGTCAATAGGAGGGGGATATAAGAGAGCAGTAGGGTATTTTTAGTTTTGTTGTCGTTTCTCCTTTTAATTTCATCTATTCTTATTTTTTAGTCTTCATGTTTTTCTTCTTTTTCTTTCTTTACAGAAGAAATGGAAATGACCTCATATAGACTGTGGGGGTGAATGCATAACTATGTTATTACACCAGGAACCGTTGATTGTTTGCTTAAGAAAAAATGTGTGGTGTATGAATGAAACTGTTTAAAAATAAACAGAAATTACAAGTGCTGGAGAAAATGTGGAGAGAGAGATGTACTAATTCACTATTGGTAGGGAAGTAAAATCGTGCAGTCCCACTGGAGCACAGTGTGGCAGTTCCACAGGAAACTGAGTATAGGGTTACCATATGATCCTACAACCCCATTATTAGTATATCCTTGGAAGAACTGAAGGCAGGGACATGAATGGACATTTGCACACTGGTGTTTAGGGCAGCAGTATTCACCATTTGCAGTGGATGGAGGTGGCCTAAGGATGCATTGACTAATGGAAGGGCTAACTCAGGTAGATACATATAATGGAACATTGAGCAGCAGCAAGAAGGAATGAAGTTGTGAGGCATGCAACTAGATGAATGAACCTTGAGAACAATGTGTTGACTGAAATAAGCCAGCAGTAAAAAGACAGATATTGTAATACCTTCCTGTTATGGACTAACTATAATGTACAAATTCTGAGAATTGAACTTGAGAACATAGATTATTAGGAGAGGCCTTATTGTAAAGGTTCCTTAATTGTAAGCTCAAACAGCAGGCACATCTATTCCTAAATTGTAACTGCTATTTCTAAATTCTGAGGTGCTGAGTTCTTTCTGCATACCTAGTCCTTCCCTGGAACTTCGGGTATCTGTGTGATACCTGAGACTCAGGGCTAGAGTTTTGCTGCTATGAAAGTCAGCGTTACCTGATACAGCAACAGTTAAAAAATGCTGAAGAGATCAGACTTCAATTAGAGATATGAATGAAGCTGATCTGGTTAGGACTAAGATAAATCAAACCAAAGTGTAAAGGATGATCTTGACTGTATTTTAAAACTTCAATTTCTATGGAAAACCAAAGAAAGAGATATTTATTTGGTGCAAAATTTATATTTTCTGTAACACACTATATAATTTAACTTGTATGGTCAATTTATTCAAACACCATAATTACATGGAACCTTAAAAACGGAGTGAGGTCTTTTTGGTTTGTACAGATTAATGTGATGTCCTGATACATCCAAGAGTAATCTGGGCAGAAGATTAAAAAGCATTTGTAAAGTCCCCTTGAGGGACTGGGGAAAAGTGTGGAAATATTAAACTTCCCCATCTGGAAAACACCTGACATTCTCGCAAGAATTTGAGCCCCTTGATCTTGGGGCTTGCCCTTATAAAACTTATTTGTGCAAAGGAGAAGGTAAGTCTACTTATAATTATACCTAAGAGTCGGCCCAGAGAACCATTTTTGTTGCTCAGATGTGGCCTTCTCTCTAATCCAACTCGGCAGTTGAAGTCACTGCCCAAGCCCCAATGTGGAACATGACTCTGAGGGGTGTAAATATCCTTGACAGCATGTGACATGACTCCCAGGATGTGCTAGGTCCTGGCAGCATGGAAATAAGAAAGATTTCTTGAACAAAAGGGGAAAGAGAAATGAAACAAAGTTTCAGTTGGTGAGAGATTTCACATAGAGTCAAATGGTCATTCTAAAGGTTATTGTTATGTAGTATGTACATATATCCCTTTTTAATTTTTGGTGTATTGGAGAAACTAGAGTATAACACCTGAAACCACTGAACTATAATCCAGTAGCCTTGATTCTTGATGGTGATTGTATAACTATATCCCTTTTATTATGTGATTGTGTGTTTGTGAAAACGTTGCTACTGACATTTCTTTTGTCCAGTGTATGGACAGATGAGTAAGAAAGTAATGGCAAAAATAAATAAATAATAGGGGGATAGGAAGTTTTAGATGTTCTTTTTCACTTTTATTTTAATTCTTATTCTTATTGTTTTTGGAGTACTGAAAATGTTCAAAAATTGAGTGTGATGAATTCACAATTATATGATGATGCTGTGAACTACTGATTGTTAACTTTGAATGATTATATGCTATGTGAACATAACTCAATAAAATTAAATATAATGTGCTAAGAGAGGAAAGAAAGCAACGATATCTGCTATATATATATATATATGCAAACATTGTCATAAAAATATAAGGAAAAAACCTTATGACAATTGCAGTCATCATTTCTGCAACTGCTCACATGATCGTAGCTGTTATTCCATACTACCTTCCTCTACTACTCATTCCACATTCCCTTTTTCTTCAGCAAGTATCTCAGCTGGCCATGATTCTTTGGCCTCTTGGGGTGAGCCGAACCTTCATTCCTGAACATTCTGGGTCATTTGTAGTCCTGTCTTTATTTGATTCTTGCAGTTTTCCATTGACTTTATCACAGGGCATGACAGTACTAAGAGATATCCTAAGGGATCTCCCATTTTCAGGGAAAACTCTTCTTTATGTCCATTGTGTAGTAGCAGTTCTATTTTTCCTTGTTCATTTGGATCAGAAACCCCAACCAGGAGATTAAGCTCCTCCTTTGCCTGTTGACTCAGGGTATGAGGAGCTCAGAATGGCCAGATAGCAGTCTGAACTTTCAGTTCGATGGAAACATATCTCCCCGTGGAATCGCTCCTTCTTTGGGAATGGTGATGTCTAAACCAGCAGAAGTCCAAGGAGGGTTGTCAGAGGGCACTTTGGGGAAATCGGTCAGAGCCTCTGAGGAAATTGTAAATACAGCAGTGGCTGGAATATGGCATAGGGCTGAGAGAATCTGAAGTGACAAAAAAGAAATGTCTCATACACTGGGCAATGTCAATTTCTGGGATGTTAATAATGTTGCCTAAAAGTAAGCTTTCTGAATTTAAAAGTATTGTAAATGTATTGTTTCCTTATTGCATGATTTGTCACAGTTTTTATATTACAATGCATTATTATATTTTTCAAGAGTGAGCTACAGCATGAAGTAACAAAAATGTTCATTTGTCCAAGGAACACATTTGGCTTGGAAATATTTTAAGACAAGTATATCATATTTCACAATTTAGCAAGAGAGGAAATGCTTCTTTGCTACTCGAAGTGCAATTTTCTATCAGCAGCATCTTTTACAAATGCAGAATTCCAGGCCCCATCTCAGACCCACCGAATCAGAATCTGTATTTTAATAAGATCCCTCAGTAATTCACACACAAACTAAAGTTTCAGTAGCACAGCGCTACACCATGATTTCCTCAACCAAATTGTTGTTGTTTTTTAAGGCACTTTTGTGATCTTTCTTTCATTGTATAAACAAGATAGAATTCTAAAAGGGACTCATAACCGAGATTTCCATCAACGGCACCATGCTATTTAGAATAGTGTTTATCAAGGTGTGTATCAGACATTGGACTTGATTGTTCAAGGGTACGTTTTTGTAATCAACCCCATACCTACCCAAATCATAACTTCTCAGGGAAGTTTCTAGGGCCTTGAATTTTAAACAAACTCTGTACATAATTAGTATATATACTCAAATTTGACAACTACAGTCCAAGAGAATGCAATTATGAAATCGATTATGTAAAGCCTCCTTTTATAGGGTGAATATAGCACTAGAAATATCATCTTGATATTTTTAGTCAATATTTTTATTGTGGATCTATCTATATATCTATATCTATATGTCTGTCATCTATATATATACTATTTAAACCATTTTAAGCCCACAATTCAGTGGCATTAATTATATTCACAACGTTGACCAACCATTACCACTATTTCCAAAAATTCCCATCATCCCAAACAGAAGCACTATACCTATTAAGTAGTAATTCCCCATCACTCCTTCACCATCTAACTCCCTATTACCTTTAATCTGTTTTATTGTTCTGTGGATTTGCCTATTGAAGATATTTCATGTAAGCGGAATCATACAGTATCTGTCCTTTTATGTCTGGCTTATTTCTCTTAGCATACTGTTTTCAAATTGCATCCACACTGTAGCATGTAATAGAATGCCATTCCTTTATATTCCATCATCTGTATATATTTCATTTTATTATCCTTTCATCTGTTGCTGGTCACTTGAGTTGCTTTGACCTTATGGCTATTGAGAATAATGCTGCTATGAACATTTATAGACAAATATTTGTTTGAGTCCCTGTTTTCTATCCTTTTAGGTTTACATCCTATCCTGATGATCTTTTCTGTAAATTCAAAATTTTAATTTATTCATGCTTCATTTATGCATTTATTTTTTCTGGCCTTAAGTGTCTATTTTGTGCAAGACTCTTCTTACTTACTGTTCTGTTCATTATGGAACTCTTGCAAAGAATTCTCAGTTTGGTTGAGGACACATAGATTACAATTTAGCTTGAAGAGTGTCCATTGAGTTCCAAAGCCAAGAAGAGAACGTTGCTGGCTTTGACTGTGGAGAGGGCCTTTGAGGGAAAGAAGAAGGCACATCTGATTTTAAAAAGATGCATGCAGAGCAGTTATGTCAGCTCATCTTAATAAAACCAGATTATGTATTTTATATAGATGTTTTTTAATGACTCAATATTTTGGTCATTATTTTTAAGATATTAAATATATGCATTTTCTCTCTTCCCCCAAAAAATATATGACCCTTAAATTGATGAATCCTCTATTTCCCTTTTAGTTTTCCAATTCAATTAAGCAACATTTAATTGCATATGCTGTGTGACTGACTCAAGAGTAAGAGTAAATTCTTATGACACGCAGTGCAACATTTTCATCTTAATGGAGTAGAAGCTAATGATTTGAGTACTTTGTTTTGTAGCCTGTTCACAATCATCCACTTAGTACAATGAAAGGAAACTTTGAGTGAATTTTAATTTATACTAGACATTGAGTGATGGAAGTGACTTTCTTACATAGTTAAGTTCACTTAGATGGTAATTGGTAGAGAATGGAGAAGCTGAACATCCATTAATGGTCTTGTACATACATCTCACGTTTCATTTCTACACAAGTCTCACTCAGGAGGTAGAATATTTCTGATGAACGGGCCTAAGACATGAATCCTGTTTAGAAATTCCTAGAAAAACCTTGGCTTAAAAGCTATGTTTCAGTTGTATGGTTTTCTGATAATTTGTGCTTGTTGACATGGTTGACAAACATTTGGTGAAATCTGTGATATGCCATGGGTTGTCTCTGTAGCACTTAGCCTTGTGTTTGGCACATGAGTACAACCTGGACTTGGCTGAATGTGTCACTACACTAAGGGGATATTAGATAGAGACAAATTGTCCACAGCACTAACTACATCTTCAAAAAATATATATGATATAAAAGAAAAATATGAAAAAAAAACACATGCTGAATGGAGATGTCATTCATCCCTATCACAGCTCAAAGCAGAATTTATTCAGTTCTGCAGCAGCCAGGACTGACTCATTTATCAGGCACCATGGCACCATGCCTGGAGCCCACAGTACTGCTGGGGGCCCATGAAAATGTGAGAATTTCTTTTAAAATCAGGGTGGGGAAATGTTAGGTTGAAAGAAATGCTTGAATATATAATAGTAACAAATTTGTCTTTCTGTCAAAGCAACTGTAAAATAAAATTTTAAGATTTCTTAAGGAGGAAGAGACCCATGAAGGTAAGAGTGTGGGGACCTATGGAAGTCATAATGTAACTGTGGGAGCAAAATAAGGGGACTTCTCCGTCCTACTCCATTAGGTGCCTAGGGTTCTCCCCTTCTTTCCTTGACTTCCTTGTGGGGGATTGTTGACATGGGGTGAGCAGAAGTGGACCAAACAAAATTTGGTGGCATGAATAGTGTTGTTCCTGAGGGCAGTTGATGGTGAGTTTCTGATTAAAGTCCTCTCAGGTATTGTTGGAAAAATCCCAGACTGAGTCCCAGCCTTCTAGTTCTCTCTCTGGGGCAGACACTTTGATCTTACAGGAAGGTCCATCTCTCTCATGGTTCTTGGGAATACAAACCAGGCCTTTATCCCAGAGCCGCAGGTCTGCATCCTTGGTAGATACACCGGGTAGATACACCCTAAAATTTATGTCCATCTAGAACTTCAGAATGTGATCTTATTTGGAAATGGGGTCTTTTTTAATGTTGGGCCCCAAGTCTATTATGACTGGTGTTCTTATGAGTAGAGTACACACAGCCAGACATGGTGGGAATTTGGACACAAAGGTGGATGATGGCCACGTGAAGACAAAGGCAGAGCTTGTACTTAGGCTTCTACAAGGATGCCCGTGGCTGCCAGAAGCTGGAAGAGACTAAGAACAATCTCCTCTTAGAGCCTTCTGAGGAAGCAAGGCCCTCTTGATTCCTTGATTTCAGACTTCCAGCCTCCAGAATCTGAGAGAATACATCTTCTATTGTTTTAAGCCACCCAGTTTGTGATACTTTCTGTAGGCAGCTCTTGGAAATTATTGCAATGGACAACTTGTTCAAATGATTCTGGTAATTTCTTTCCCCTGGTCTCTCTTTAGTTCTGAGGCAATCTTACCTCCCCCTCTTATTTCTTTCAGGGGTGGTCTCTCCTCAGATCCTCCTTTTATCTTATTTACAACAGATCTATTTAACTCAAAGCCTGAAGCTTTAGTAATGGAAAACTATTTTCCTCTTATCTGGGGCAGTGAGGGCTTAACTTTTATACCTTCCCAGGAGGAAGGAGTAATGTGTGCCTTCCTGCTGTGCAGCAAAGTAAAGGAACCAAACCAAGCCAAACCAAATAGTTATGTTTCACAGTAAAGCAATCTGATCATGTATAGTTTGATATCAGCAACATGCTACAGAGGAAAGAAAAATCAATGCCTCCCCCTAAAAGCCTAGATGAAAACAGTGGAAATGTAAGGTCTCATGGAGGCGGTAATTTGTGATTGGGCCTTCCAGGACACATAGAAGATTACTGGGCCCACGGATATGATTATTGGGACTGGTGGGTGGGGAGAGCATTGCAAGTGGTGACCACAGCATGAATAGAGACCCAGAGTGTGACTAAGCTAGACTAGGGCACTCAGGTGTGTGGGTTGGCAGGACAGGCGTTGAGCCTGCAAAGGTCCATTTTGTTAGACACCCATTTTACTGTGACTTCCTACCAGGGCTCATGGAAAATCTTGCCCTAGAACTATCTCTGCCCCAGGAATCTCATCAGATAAAATTGACATTATACTGCAGACTCTCTTGGGTAGGACTAGGAATGTATTTATTTTCTGTGGTTGTAACAAATTACCTTGAATTTAGTGATTTCAAACAATGCAAATTTATTATCTTTTAGTTTCGTAGTTCAGAAGTCTGAAATGGTTCTCACTGGGATAAATCCAGGTGTAGTAGGGATGTGTTCCTTTCTAGAGACTCTAAGGAAGAATTCATTTCCTTGCTTTTTCCAGCTTCTAGAGGCTGTCTCCATTCCTAGCTCATAGACTCCATCCATCATCAAAGTCAGCAATGACTGGTCCAATCTTTTTCACAAACCATCTCTAATACTCTCTCTTGCCTTCCCTTTCCACTTTAGAGGACTTTTGTCCCCTTTGCAAAGGAACATAACATAGTCACAGCTTCCAGGGATTAGAACATGGATATCTTTTAAGGAGCAAGTATTTAATTCTGCCTACCAAGGGGAGATAGTAAAATAGAGACTTTAGATCAATGCATCCTGGCTATGTGAAGAAGTAAAGGGGTAGTTCATTTTAGAATTTAATTTATAGCAGGGGTGGGTGACTATAGAAGTTCTCTGTTTCTACAAAGCTGGGGCAGATCTCAAGTAGTGTATGCAAAATATGGCATTTCAACACCTCTAGGACTCTTCTTAATCATCTTTGTAAAGGCTGTAACACCACTTCCCTGAGTCATGCAATACTGACATGTACATGTTTTCAGAAGAGAATTATTGGATTACTCCTCTTCCTTCCCTTTCTTGCTGTCTTCCTGGTATTCTGTTTACAGCTTTCATCAGTGCATGTTTTGCTCTGCCTACCTCTTATTCTAATATCAGCCTCTCAAGCTCTTTTAGAAGCCTCATTACCCAGAGGTCTAGTTAGAGGGTATTAGCAAGTGACCATGACTGAGAGAATGGCATTTGCAGCATCTTCATTTGAAAAGCAAATCCCACTCTGCATGGGGATCTACCATTTAGTTGCAAGTAGTAGGAGTTAGAATTAATGCACTAATGTATTTATATCACTTATTTCTCATGACACCTACCTTGCAAAGCCTTACATGGCTATGAGATTGCCATTAGGTGAGTACTTATGACTACTTATCATCCCACCCCCCACCCCCTGCAATGACTAAATTGTAGCTTCTCAGGGCTGATCACCTACTCTATACCCTAAGCAAAAAGTGGGGCAGGGATGGATTATGGTGATATGATCAGTCATGTCAGAGACCGTGATGGGACTTGACATAACCCAGTAATTTTGTTAACATGACTAATGTAGCCTCAGCTAAGACAAGCTTGTTTGCACAATAGGCAGCTATCGAGGTAGTTACCTATCAGTGCCATCTTCCGGTTTCCAGGTATCCTGTGGCTGTAGAACTAGGAGTAACCACTCAATGCTCCATAGGTCTATGTTGTTCTGAAGAAATGCCATGATTAACTTTTGTCTTCACATTCAGAGGAGGAGAATGCATGAATCCTGTATACAGTGCCTCTGTTCAGTCCCTAATATTTATTCCTGCTCATAAATGCTAGTAGGATGAGAGAATATCTGGGATTGACAGTCCAAGGATTTTTGAAAATGGAGTTAAATTCACTTTAGTAAAGCATTTTGGAATATTTATTCTTATGGCAACTATATAAAAGAGAAATACCCTCCAGGCATCCAGGAAAGGGAAGAGAAAATTACTCATTTAGGAAAATGAATTTCCAGGAGTTATGCCCATGTAAAAATAGTCATTGATGATACCTCCTGGATTTTTCTCCAGTTGGTTATCTCTTGCTCCTCATTCAGCTAGTTTAAACGTGTAATGACATGGTTGATGACAAAATACAACTGTCATCTTATACTGGACAATATGAGGTTTGAGTACAGTGATCATGGATTGAATTCCAAAGCTGCCCATTTTCGTGTTGTTGACCCTACTCTATCTTTTCAGCTTACTTCTATTCTGTTACAAAACTCCTGGTGCTGGCAAGTCCATTCATCTTCCCCTGTACCTCTTGGGCTTTCAAAACATTGCCTTGGCTCACACCATACCTTCTCACTTAAATACTCTCCCCCATTAGGTTCTACCTCTAGAGAATACACAGCCTTCAATGATCAGCACCAGTTCTCATCTCTTCCATTAATTCTTTCCTGACCCTCATACACTTGTGGTGAGTTTTTAGTCTGTGGAAATCATAGCACTTACCATCTGGTCCATCTTTCCCCAGATTTCCACATCTTACCCTTAACCACTTTTATATTGTAGGCTGGTATTGGAGACCACAAACTGTTAATCCAAAGAATCTTTAACTCCATCCCATGACTAGTTGGGCTTCCCATAAAGTATTTTAAAAATTAGGATACCTTAAAAATCTATATGTCTTGATTCTTGAAAAAATTACACAGCCAGTATCATTGGCTTGTATTTAAAATGACATCCATCAGCTAAAACTAAGTAAGAGTCAACCTTGGCACATTAGGATATATACACAATAGTTTGCTAAAGACCTCACCATCCCCCTTTGATCCTATCTTGCCAGCTTTACTTATTTATGTATTGTCATTTTCATCTGTCCAGGACTGCAATTGCCTACAAACTGGCCTTCACCCTTCTTTTCCAAATTATTTTTGTTTCCACTCTACATAGAAGTTAGAGACATCTTACAAAAAGTGTAAAGTTCATAAGAAGTTATCACTCCATTGGTTAAACCCCCCC
>PVIY010045704.1:0-18924 GCA_004026745.1 Myrmecophaga tridactyla | reverse complement strand
GTTACTTAGAAATCCTGTTTGCAGCACAGCAGTCAAGCCGCTGCGAGCTGCAGAAAACTGGCCCTGCATCCTTCTGTCCATCCTTCCCAGTCTGGGGTTGGATCCCACCTGCAGAAGACAAGAAGAAGGCCCGATTGCATCTTCTGGGCACCGACCTCTGTTTTCTGCCCCATTCTGTGGACATCTTCCTTTTCCTTCAGCCACTCAGAGACGACCCACTTCCTGGCTCCCAAGGAAGGAATTACCCAGAACTACCAAACTCTCTCCAAAATGCACTGAGAACATGGCGCTCGCGCCCCCAATGGGTTGCTTTCTTAAGTACTTTATTTTTTTATTTCTAAGGATGTAGGGAAAATCCCCGTGCGCTCTGAAAAGCAAGCATTTCAGGCACTGGGTGGGTAAGAAGCGACAATAACGACTTCTCTCCTACACATCATGCTGTGCCCTGGAGGTCACTGGTGAGCCAATGTCATTGCAAAGAAAAGGGAGGAAGACAGGCAGACAACTTGACATTCCAGGTGCAGGAGGCACTGTCTCCTCTTTCCACAGGTCCCTTCGGACCTCGTCTCCTTTTCCACCCTTACCACCCTCTTCAAGCCATCACTCGCCTCTTGTTCCAGCACTCTGCAAACTTCAGGTTATCTAGGACCCAGCATTCCTGCTGCAACTGCTTGAACACAAAACGGGAAGTGAAAAATCTGAAGAAATGGGCGGTGAGGGATGAGAGGGTGGGCGCTCACGGTGGGGGTTCCAAGTTGGTTTGGTAAGCAATTGGTTTTCCAAAGTAAAGGAACTGCGGTGATCTCTATCTGTCCACTTCACAGTCAAACAAACCAACGAAAGCGTGCGTCCGCCCTGCTTTTAACTCCTTGATTATACAAGAGAATTTGAATCGGCTGAATTTTTCTACCATTTGCGTGTGTGTGCACATATTTCTTCTAACAGTGGTTAAACCCTTGGCACATCCGAATTTACTACCCATCCAAGTAGATGGGAACTCACTGGGGGAAAATGGTGTTTTGAACATCTTGGATTTCCCACTAGCGTATAGGTGCTACAAATAGTATATAAGCAATAAATATTTGTTATTGCAAAGCACTTCCTATCCTTCTGATTCATCTATTTGGCAAAGCATACTCTAAAAGATTGAAAAGAGATTTAAAAGGCTCTTACATCTCAAAAGAAAGAGCTGACTGCTGCCCAGGCTTCCTTGTAGCCCTGCTTTTCTTGAAATATGAGGCACGAACTTCCCTGAATGGCAAATTGGAGTTTTCAAAGTATGCAACTGCTTCTGGAGACTCTCTTTTAAGGAGTTCAGGGAAAAAAAAACCACCCCAAAGAGACAATTGCTCATTCTCCTGTGACTCACAGATACTCCTGCACTGCTAGAAAAAATACTCACCAGCTATTTTGAAGTGCAAATTTATAACGCTTTCTATTTGAGCCACTCTCTGCTGGAATTACAAACCCTGGTCTTACCGCTTCAATATCTCTTTTTGCAGTGCATTTTTGTGAAATAGTGCAAACATACCATGTCTGTTTAAACAAGGACAAATTTAGTTGTGGGCCCTTTTGTTTCATAGCAAAAATTAAGATGGATCACCTAATGCAGCCTCTTTTGAACTCTTTGGCTCGTGATGGCTTTTAAATCTCAAAAGAAAAATAGGAATAGATGAACTGGTCCAGGAACAAACTTTGCAACATGAGTTTATTGGGTCTGCTTTTGGCCCCAATTGGTTTCCATCTAAAGGACTGTGGATTTTATCCCAAATGCTACTTGCAGACAATGAAGTTAGGATATTTTAGAATTTTAAGCAAATTCTCCATGATTTCAGGTGAATAATGTATACAAATATACTGAGGGGAAAAAAGCCTCATAACTTCAAGCAACTTAAAAATAAACCTCTGTCTGTTAATGCCCCAACAGATGAGAGTCAATAACATACACTTCGTATTTTTCTTTATTCCAGAGAGCTCCAAGTTTAAGGAAAAGACATAAAGGAGGTCATTTGTAAAAATCTGTAGAAGCAGGAGGCAATGAAATAACTTCTAGCTGTTTTTCCTGGTCCTCTTTCTTACGTTTTTAATATAGATAAGCACTGTGAAATGCTTCACACACACACTCTCAAGTACTCATCTCCCTGTGTGTAGAAAGAATCGGCAGTTGTTGCTTGTTCTGTGTTTTTCTTTAAATCCATATGTTTTATATTATTAAACATGAAAGTCAGACACGAGAAGCAGCCTCAGAAACAGAAAGCGCGTCTGCCTTCACGAGGCAAAGCGAGCGTTGTTTCCGTGTTTGATTTAGGAATTGGAGAGCCGGTCTTAAGAAATGGTTATCCAACCTTCCCCACCTCCCTTCTTCCTGAAGGCGTGTACGTATAGACAAGTTAAAATAGTTTTTTAAATATCTGTCCTGGCCCAGAGATAGCTGCTGCAAGACAACGCAGGGAAAAACAGAGAAGAAAATCCAGGCTGGGAGACTCATTTTTCAGGTTCAAGCACGCAAAGAACATATTGAAGACTAACTCAACTAGACTTCGTCGCTTCTGCAATGGATTACTTAAATAGGCCAAAATGTGACTTTACCACTTCCCCAGACAAAGGATCTCTTAAGCAAGCTCAATATTCTAACAGATTTGTGGGACCCAGCTGGCTGGTTAAGCAGAAGAGAACTTCCCTGATTAAATTCTCACGAAGGCCACGAAGGCAAAGGATTTGGAATCAAGTCCATAAATTCCAAATTGGCCTTCATTTGCCCCGAAAGGACAGAGCTCTCTCAAGGCCGAGGATTGAAATGCCAGCGGCAGCTGTTGGCCATCAGAGCCTAGAGGAAGGTCTCTGTTCTCGAGGCCCACTCTCCCCAGTTCCCTAACCCTACAGCTGCCCCTGAGCAGTTCCCTCCAAACTGTGAGTCCTACAAGCTCGGACAAGCAACTGTGGGCCTGGGTCAGTTTTGTGGAAGGCAGATCAGAAATGAAAAAGAAATTGCAAGCTTGACTCTGCTGCAAAAGATTTATGTTCTGAAAAACTCTTTCTCTGGCAGGGAAGGTTTCAAGTCCTGAGAGAGAGAGAGAGAAGGGAAAAGGACAGACTCCTGGGGGAAATATAGGGTGTGTTCAGATGGAATTCACCCCATGAATTGAAGAGGCCTGGACCTCCTCTCTGCCCACCCCCCAACTCATGGGGCTTCTCCCGGGGGCCAAGAGGGGGGGGCTTCAGCATTTTCCCTACATGTGGTTTGCATTGAAGCTGGGAAGCAGGCAAGGGGAGCCGAATTCCATCATTAGCTTTTCTCTTACACCAGAAGATAAAAGCATAGGCCAAAGAAAAAGTTGTCAGTTTTTGAAAGTTGATTTCTTTTTCATTTATTCTAAAAAAAAAAATTTTTTTAGAACGACTCAGCCAGCATCGCAAGGCCCTTTTGGGGAACCAGTACAGTCTGGGAACATGGAACGGTGTAAGAATTTTAAAATGAAAATTGAAAATCAAAGTGCGTGGTCTCCTCACAAAAGGACCCCTTGTTACCCCAAAATACTGGTGTGCGATTTGAGTCAAGACTTTCCCTTCGTTTTGCCACCTTTGGGGGACGACGTCGCCAGAAAGGGTGGAATGCCGAAATGGGCATTAAAGAGACGGCCGGAGCAGCCGCTGGAGTCAGGGGGAGCCCCACAAGAGTCAAAGGCTGCCAGGCCCCACCCGGAGATTCGCACAGACCCTTATTTGGAGGTACAGAAACAGCCTCCCCCGACTTCTCCAGGGAGTGCTGAGAATTTTTTTTAACACTCGAATACAAATATTTATAAGTTTATTTATATCTCACTTTTACAAGATGTACATTCATACCATATGATGTGACAAAATACACTCTGTCGCTAGAACTAAACGTCTCGGGGCAGATGTGTGCTACGAGCGTGGAAGTGTGGCCAAGAGAACCTGGACGAGGTTTTTTTCCCCACAAAGGCAGAAGGACGCATTTCTCAGGACTGTTGGTTTGGGAGAAGTTACGTTATTTCTTTTCATTTCAGCAATCCCTGAAAATGCCTGTGGATTCGAACCCACCTTGGACACAAACCAAACACGGTGGCTCATAAATCAGGGTGGGGCTGGGGCGGGGGTGGGGGGGAAGCAACAGGTTTAAAGAATATAAAAATAAATGCAAGGCAAATGTCAAATTTACACTCAACATAATTAAAATAGCACATATCCATGAACTTTCAAACCAGAAAAAAATAAATAACCCACCCACATCCACGTACTTCAAACACCAAAAAAAGCAGAGTCTCGCCTCTCTCTGATGTCAGTGCCACACGCAAGGGGCCTGGATTCCCAAAACTATCACCTTTCAATAAATAGCATGTTCATAGCTTTGAAACTTGATATTTTCTACATTCCTCAACTGATTTCTCATTAAATATCAAATTTCAATAAAACATTTATAAATTGCATCAAGTTTTCATGTGTATTGAAAATCAGCATATCCCGAAGCTACTTTCTTTTAATAAATTAGGCACCAGTTTTTAAAATGACAGACTTGTCAAGTGTAACACGTCCCACCCCACCCCACCCCCCAAAAAAAAGCTGAGAAAAGAAGAAACTTTAGCAAAGTGCCTGAAAATTGTCTGTCCTGGGCAGCCTCTAAGTCTTTCCTGCTCCAGTGAGCCTTCCAGGGAAAAGAGAGGCCTTTACCTGGCTCTCAGGGAAGAATCAGGACCCAGGGGGAAGGGCCCAGCAAAGGCTGAAGTTTAATTCCTTCTCCACCAGGGTTTGTCCATGAGCTCGGACACGAAAACATGCAGCTGTCCAGGTGCCCCCAGCCTCTGGCCAGGCCATGGCGCCCTCGTGGCTGAGACTCATGTGGTCCGTGAGTCTGCTGAAGAGCCACTGCCTGGCGTGGACGCAACCCCTTAAATTAACAACTTGATAGCTTTGCAAAAATGTGTCCTCGGTTTGTTCCGTTTTCAGCTACAGGACAGAGGGATGAGTCTGTGCCATCCCCTTGGTTCTGGGTCCTGGTGAAGAATGCCAGAGTTTAGGGTCCTCCCGGAACTGATGATAAAATTCCTTCTCTATCCCTTCAAGCAGCTACATGTTTTTAAACCTTAGCAATTGTGGGCGGCAGAACTGTTCAAAGGATGCATGAGTCCGACAACTAGGAGACGTAACCCAGTAAAGGGTGCCTTCATGGAACAAGACTACCTGCTCACCTTTCCCAGCAACGTGAGAGAAGGAAAAGAGGATCAATCAACTAAAAGCTCCACAAGATCAGAGTTTTCACGAGGCCAGTTACTTCCCACCCTCCATTTTACTCTTTGGCCAAGTTTTCAGAAAGAGAAAGTGTGTTCAATGACCCCGTGGATCAACGCATCCAAATCCACAGCGAGAAACGAGCCTTCAGCTCAGCCAGCAATTTGTTTTAACACACATGTCGCGTCCCGTGTAGGTTTAACCACGACATACTCTGCACCGATGGCACTGGAATTCAATCCCTCTCCAATTTGCTTGCTAGGGGAGAGTTCTCACTTTGCCAGGAAGTACACAGAAATGCTGTTTGCAACTCACACAAATTGCTTCCAAAAGGATCTCGTATTGAGCAAACGCCTTTACAAGGGTCAATATATCTGCCCCACAAATTTAATTTCCTACGTCCACAGAAAAGTGTGCCCTTCCCACAGCAAGCCAGGCAGACCACTCCCCAATAAGCCTAGAGCCACGCACCCCACTTTAAAGGCTCGTCCATATCCACTGACCTTTCTTACACCTTCACAGGAAAAGGAGGTGAGAAAAAGAGCTGAGATGGTGAAAAGAAGGGACAACTGCAGCGGAAATTTCCTCTGGCTTCCATCCTGAACTTTATGGAAAAAGGGTTCAAAGGAAAGCAACCCTCCCTCAATCTAAGGCCCCGTTGCTCCCCTGGATAGGATGTCACCTCCTCACCCTAGCTGGAAAAGAAGCCGATAGCCAGCCTGTTTCAACAGCAACAGCCACCAATGCATTTTTCCGGCTGTGTGGTTTGTTTTGTTGCGGGGGTGGGGGTGGGGTGGGGGGTGGAGCTCATTTTTTTAGGGCTCCATCTGGCTGGTTTTCCATGTCGACTAAAATAAATGTGAAGCTTGGGGGAGCTTCCTCGGGCAGGTCTGAGCCCCCCACCCCGAGGTTAGCAGTACCAGGTCACTCCACTTTGCAAGGTCAGGCTCTGGCAGACTGGAATTCATGTCTCTCAGCTTACAGGCAGTGAGTTTTCCATTTGGAAAGGGGTGCTGATAGAGGGCTATGTTTAGGTAGAAATTATAAACCTTTTTTGGGGGAAAAAAATGACATGTACACATTTTACTTCCAACTTTTACCAAGTGTTAAATATCGCCATGAATGCAGCCCGTTCTCAATGTTTCAAAATGCATTTCTTACATTCAAAGGAACATTCCAGATTATGTATAGAGCCTTCTTTTTCATTCACATCTGTTTCAAAGAAAAATTACGTGTAGGAGTTAAACTCTATATTGCCATTTATAATAATGTCAGAGAAAAAGTTTCAAGTGATTTAAAAATACTGACTTGTTTTATTCATCTCTCTCTCTCTCTCTTCCTCTCTCTCTCTCTCTGCCTTTTCAGTCTTACTAAAATTTCAAACTAAAAATATTGAAGGGCTCTTTAGATTTTTATAAAAGGTATCAGATGATACAAATTAGACCTGTCCACATTTATCTACATGTCAGCTCAGTGGAAACGTAGAAAGTGTTTCTTACATTTAAGGGGAAATCTCTTGAAGAAATACATCAAGTAAGGAAGAAAAAAAAACTGCAGATGCCAAATTGGGAAAGATCAAACCATCTTCTGTAAAAAGAGTTAACTGTGGAACCGCAGTAGCCCTGTGGCAGGGAGACCTATGGAGAAGCTTCCCCGGTGTAGGGGGGAGGCCTGGGTGGCCAAGGCCAAAAGGCAGACTCTTCCTCTATAAAGACAAGCCCAGCACCGCTTCCCCCAACACCCACCCCGGCTGCACACCCCCGCAGAAACCCAACCGCGGCAGTGCATAAAATTCAGGTGCAAATTTTGGAACCCTTATGCTTTGGTTATCTCCTCTCCAGCGACTTGCTCATTTCATGCCAGCTGCTAAGACAAGTCGCTATTTGGTGCTTACACGAGTGGGAAAATCAAAAGGAAAAAAAAAATAAAAGAAAGAAAGAAAGGAAACCTGGAACTGCCTACTGCTGCAAACCAGTACCCTCTTAAGAGTCGCTGCGGGAAGGGTTTCTCCCGCCTGCCCCTTCCTTCTTCCACGCAAGCGCGGGCTCTGACCCCACATTCTGGGACCCACTTTTCATGCGACAAATCTCACTTTAACCATTTCCAGGGCACTCTCCCAACACCGTCAAAGTGACCGCAAACGCCAGCCCCGAGGCCGGAAGGACGAGCTAAAGCCCTCGCGTGTCCGGCGCCCACGGACCAAGAGTGTACGGCTATTATTTTTTTAAATCTATCATATT
Source organism: Myrmecophaga tridactyla (assembly GCA_004026745.1). Classification (NCBI taxonomy): domain Eukaryota; kingdom Metazoa; phylum Chordata; class Mammalia; order Pilosa; family Myrmecophagidae; genus Myrmecophaga; species Myrmecophaga tridactyla. The sequence continues at coordinate 11,437 of PVIY010045704.1, read as the reverse complement.
TACAGTATTGCACTTGAACTGCTCTTAATTGCATTTCACTAAAAGTTAATGCTGCATCAGTATTATACCTTAAAACCGCGCATCCGCCTTTTTATGAAAGTCATTTGCCTCTGAATTCTGTAAGACAGCAAAAATGTCAACTCGGGAACCGAAGATGGGGAAAGTTATCAAGTCGCCCGTTCTGTGGCACGGCGAACCTCAACTCGCTCCGGCGCTTTGGGGGGCAGACGTGTGCACGGACTGCGAGCCCGTGGAGGCAGGTCCGCAGGAGGTCCCCATTCCGAGATTCGGGTTTTCTTTCCCGCGCCCTCCCCTCGGCACTGGCGAGGCGCGATCCATTATTGCTCCTTTGGAGACGGGGTGGGGAGGCAGCTCAGCCCCTGACCCATCCATCCGAGATTCCCCCTTGAAAGCCACACTGGTCCGGCAGCTCCTCGCATGGGAAACAGTTCCTGGCGGTGGAATAAATAAACTGCCATCTGGAACGGAGGCGCGCCCCGGGGGCCTGGTGCTGACACACTTATTTGTCTTCCGAACGCGTGTGTACTTAGCCACAGGCACACGGTGGTCACACCGACGGCAGAGGGCGGCGCCACGCCGCGAGGGTCCCTTCCGCGCGAGTCCGAGGCCCAGCGCGCGCAGCGGAGCAAACGTCGTCGGGGGTGGGTTGGACGGCCCACCGGCCACCGGCGCGCGCCTCAGCCGGGTCTCTGGGAAGGCTTGGCGGGTCGGGCGCAAGCGGTCCCTGGAAGCCCCCTCCCCCGACCCGCGGCGCGCGCACCGGGGCTGCCCGCGGTGGGGAGGCCATTGCGCCGGGGCCTGTGCGCTCGCTCCGGGGCGTCCGTCGGGGGGCTCGGAGTGGGGGTTCGTGTGCAGAATGCAGCGCGGGCGACGGGGCGCGGGGACCGGGGCCGGGGCGCGGGAGGGGCGGCGGGTCAGAGCCCGAGGGCCTCGGCGTGCTTGCGCGCCTTCAGCCGCAGGTCTGCGATGCTGGAGTTTTTGCTACTGCTTTTGGCGGCGGCGGCCACCACGGCGGCGGCAGAGGCCGACTCGGCCAGCGAGGCGATGGGCAGCCCGAAGGGCGGCGGCGGGAACATCAAGTAGGGCGCGTGCGCCGCCAGGTGCGGGTGAAGGTGAGGGTGCGCGTGGGCCACGCCTTCCAGCTGCAGCTGCGCCTGGACCTGCGGGGAGCAGATTGGGCCTGGTTAGGAGTGGGGGCCGGTTGGGCGCGCCCTTTCCTATCCCGAGGCCCTAGCTCCCCTCCTCCTCCCCACTCCGCTGGCGCCCCACCCCTTCCCCTCTCCTCTCCTCCTGGGACACCAGCGTCCCTCACGGCTTTGGCTGCGCCCCGTGCCCCGGCGCCACCCCTCCCCCTACATCTTCGCGCTAACAGTGGCCGGCCTCAGAGGAGCCCTGGTTTCCTTCTGATGGACCCTTTGACGAGTGACCCGCTTGAGAGTCTGAACTCCTGCCTCTGGCCAGGGATTCTGCCACGCGAACACCCAGGTCCGCGCGCACTGGCCACTGAACTTCTACCCAGCCCGGTGGCGGACGCCACGTCGGGGCAGCGCATGGAAAGCTGTCCCTGCTTCGCCGATTCCCGCCCCTGGGAAGGGGGTGCTGCAAGGGACACGCGGCGTCCCCCAGAATCTGAAGATGGACTTAAGGAGGGCTGGGGAAGTGGGGGTGCGGCGGGGGCCCTTCCTCCAGCACCAGCGGCTGGGCCGCCCCTTCCTAGTTGCAGCCTCCCCCAAGCCCACGCGGCTCACGCCTCTATTTCCCGGGTATCTATTTACTCGCTCCCACACCTCGCCAACCCGCCAAGGCCCGGGCCAGGCCCACCAGACCCCCACCCCTCAGCAAACTCGCGCAATCCCGGTCCAAATATAAACCCAGACCTAGCCCTCTGAGCAAAACAGCTGCCTGCGGCGGCCCAGGCAGCGCCCGCCCTGTGCAGGCCACCGGGCTCTGTGTCCTGGCGCCGGCCCCGGGTCCTGGCGCCTGGAGCCCCGCACCTCTCCCCCACCACCACCACCAATGTTGCCCCCCCCCCAACATTTGGGCTTCCACTGCTGTCTTCCCAGTCCTGGGACTCTGCTCCGGGCTAGGCTGCAGGCTGCGAGCTGGTGATGTGGGAAGAGACCCAAGCCTAGGGCTTGCTCAGCGCCCCCCTTCCAAGGCCCTCCGGCACCACCAAGGCGTCGGTTCCGGCCTTCCTAAAAGTGGGGTCCCTCCCAGGTTCCAGGCGGCGGCGGCCCGGTGGTTAGTTCGTGGGTGGGTGGAATATTTTTCCCTCCAATTTTTGTAAGGTTTTGTTTGGGTTTGTGCTCCCACCCTCCCAAAGGTGACTTTTTGAGTTTTACAGAGTGATTTTAATACGTGCCAACGCGCTTATAAATGCGCCTTGTAAAAGCGGCCTCCTTTCTTCCCCGGGAGAGCCAAGAAGTCCGGGGCGTGGGAGGAGCCGGGGAGGAAGGGCGAGCGAGGCCGTCCAGAAGGAAGAAAAACGAGCTACCTGTTGGAAAGGCATGCGCAGAGCACCCATGTTCACATAGGGGGCCACCCTGCAGGCGTCCAGGTGGCTGGCGGTGCCCAGAATGACGCCTGCAAGAGAAGACAAAGGTGGTGAGCGCCGTCCTCGGGGCTCCCGGCACCTCCGCGGCCTGCACCCTGCGCCCTGCCCCGGAGCCCTGAGCCCTGCACTTTGACCCCTGCGCCCTGTGCCCTACCCACCTGCTTCCTGCGCTCTGTCCCCTGCCCCGTGCGCCCTGCGTCCTGTCCCAAGCCACCCACCTTTGTGCATCTGGTTCTCCTGCTTGCGGCACTTGGCTCTGCGGTTCTGGAACCACACCTGGGGACAGAGCAGACACACGCGCAGCGCGGTGAACCGGCCGCGTCCCTGGAGCCTCCCCAGGCGCGCTGAAGCCGGGGAGACCCGGCCCGCAGACACCCCGCAACCCGTAGCCAGCCCCCTATCACGCGGTAGCCGGCTGTCTAGGGCTGGCAATTGTCAAATTCACTTCGCGCCACCCCCACCCCCCCACTCCCTTGCCACTCCCGCCAAGTGAAATGTGAGCGCCGACACCTATAGATTCAAACTGAAGAAGTGGGTGTTGGAATGGCAGGGTGGGCTGGCGAAGTTTCCAGCGCTCTGTGTGGGCGTCCCACCACTCCCATCTGGGAACACCCCTGGGGAGTCCTGACCTTGCACCTTCATATTTTAGCGACTCGGGAGCGGGGCGCAGAGGGTGGTAAACGAGTCCAAATCTGCCTTCTCCCCCTTCCCCACCTCCAAATCAAGGTCGGAGCGTCCTGCCTCCAGCGCCTGCTCCAGAATGCTCAATGCCCTCCTTGGAAGCCCTGGGAGGCTCCGGAAATGTTACAAGACCCCTGGACAACCATGAGGAAGAATGATGGGGAATCCCCAATAAAGCGCGCTTTGGACTGCTAGGGCTTTGCCTGAAGATTCTTGTTCTTGGGGCCTCGTCTCAAGAGGATGGGCACAGAGGGGCGCTGCGACCCTCGCCCAGTCCTCCCACAGTCCTGTCCTGACATGAACAAGTGGGCTCCAAAGCCGCCTGCTCCGGTAGCCCACCGCCCCCCTCCTCCAGGCACAGTGGCACTGACGAAGTCTGAAGCCCCCTTTCCCCCGTGATTGCCCCATCCATGCCCATTAGCTGTCCCTCCAGGCCACCTCAGCTGCCCCACGGGACGTGGGGGTGGGGTGGTTTATTGACTGACATAAAGAAAAGCTTCCACGGCCATGAGCCACCCCGGAATCTCCTGGATTTTCTGGGGGCACAAAGCGTCCAAGGTGTACGCCCTTCTCCGTGCGCCTGGTGGGTGCTGCTTTCCCTCCCCAGCCCCGGGGTGCAGACCCCTGGAGGTTGGAAGCCTCTGGGAGCTTAGGAAAGGAAACTTGAACTTCTCCTTCCCTCGCGGTTGTCAGGCCGCTCCCTTCCTGGGCATAATATCCACTGCTGAGCCACCGCCCGCCTGTTGGAATGACTTTCCAGAACGTTCGAGAGCTCGTCCCATCACGTGGCAGGGAGCTGGAAAACTTTTATCGTGTTCCCCTGAACAGTATTTCCAAAAATATGTTTTCTTCCCCTTGAGTCGAATTTCAAAAATCATAACGCCATTTCCAAACCCCGAGCATAAATTACGCCCGTGGTACCGGATCCCTTTTGGAGCTGACCACTGAGCGCTCTGCCTGGGGGCCCGGTATCCAGACTTCTGGAAACGGAAGCCAGAGAGGGCAAATCCTGCCCCTGAAAGAGCATTTTTCAAAACCAGGAGCTTATTTAAATCTGGAAAGCGAAGCTCACTTTCCCTCCAGCGAGACGGGGGGGTGGGGGTGGGGAATAAGATTATGAAGAATAAAAGTGATGAATTAGCCGCTGCGTTAAGCGATAATAAATCAATCTTGGGGTGATTCACGATCAATTCCAATTAGTCCTGAATATGCTAAGTAAAGCGTAGTACACTGGTTTAGACAGTTATTTCTTCATTAAGGATCACTCAGTGATTTCTTTCACAAATGCTCTAATCTGATTTCCTTTTGATTTCCATTACAGACAGTGAATAATGACATTTAATTTAGCTCTGCGCCATAGACCCAAAGATATTTGTTGTAATTAAATTACTGCCTGCCCCTCACGGTAGCCTCATAACTTTCAATTATAACCCTGACAGCTGGGTGATATGAGCTTCCAGTACAACACAAAAATAAAAGGTTAATAAGGAACGGCTTCCATAGGCGCCTCAATTTATTTACAGCAAATTTCCACACTAAATTGAAACTATATCCTTTAGCAACGAGGAACAGGCTGTACCGAAAAAGCTTTCCAAACAATTCAGATGGTATTAAAATATAGCTCATCCTCCCCCCTTTCATTGTCTTTCTCCCCAACCCCCCTTCAATTCCATACCAGGAACAGATTTTAACTAATTGATTTTTATGAGCATTTTCTGCCTTCTCTTCTTTATTACGTGATTTTTTTTCCCTGTGGCCAATAGGAAATTATTTCTCTTATATTCCCATGTTTATTTTTATTATTATTTACAGTCGTTAATTTTTAATTCACCTCTGGATCAATAGCCGCTCACTTTTCTCCTACCCGCACCCCCCCTCACCCTTTCTTTTTATTTTAGGGCCTTTCAAGATTTGCAGGCACCCAAGAACCAATTTTCTGCAACTCGGAATCTCCTGCTAAGGTGGTACTCAGTAATAGACTACTGAAAGAAATAGTGCAGAATTAAATTACAAGTAATTTATTTTTATAGAAACAGTACATCAAGGCTGGGGAGATATTACAGAGCCCAGGTATTAAGATATTGCCAGATGACATAAAAGTTGATGTCCCCTTCAGCAAAAGTTTAATCTCTTCATTAATTTATATGGGGCCTTCCAATCTGTCTTCCTGAGAAGGGCAGCCAGCCGCCTCCTCTCGCTGCGGCCGCAGATGCTCCAAAGGACGCTTCCCGGCAGACGGCCGGCAGGACAGGCTCTCCCTGCTGGGTCTACGCTGGGAGGGCCTGGGAAGCGCCGCGGCCACTCCCGGGGGAGTTATTTCATCTCAGAAGGCCTTTGACCGCGGCGACATGGAGACATAGAAAGGCGGGCGGAGAGCTAATATATATATATATATTTATATATATTTTTTTCTTTTTAAAAACTCAACATTTGGGACAATGCGCCTACCAAATCCGTTTGCATTTTCGTTTCATAAGTAAAATTAGGGGAAATTCGTGTTTGAGGTTGCTGGCCAAATAACCCCCACGCATCCTCTCCTTCAACGTTCGTTTGCTTTTCAACGGTCCCTTCGCTGGCTGTTAATGTTCATTTCGCTTATTTAGAGCCAGACCCGAGGCCTGGCGATCCTGCCCCTCCGCCCCCCGGCCTTCTCCCCGGGCCTTGCTGGTCCAGTCAGAGCCGAGAGGAGCTCGAGAGCAGGCCGAGCTGGGCTCGCAGGCCCCAGCGCCGGTTCCGCCCCGAACCCGCAGGAAGCGACTTTGCAGCGAGCCTTTCTCTCCCCCCACCAGCAGTACATTAATAGATTCAATTTAATGTTTGCAACGCCGGGGAGAGCCCTGCCCGCTCGCCCCCTCGGCGCACACCCAGCGCCCGGCAGACAGTGGCCGGCCAGATGGGAGCCAGGAGCCCATGGGCTGTCCGGCGCGTCAGCTGGGGCGGCCGGTGCGCCCCCCGCACCCAGGCTAATCCGGTCCCGCGCGGGCAGGAGCCGCGGTTCCTCAAAAGCGCAGTGCGTGGAGACGCCCCCTCTGCTCGCCGTCCCCGCCTCTCCCTCTCCCTGGAGTGGGAGGGGGCTGGGGAGGAGGGGACGACCGAGTTGGGGTGGGGAGGGGAGAGAGAGAGAAGGAAAGAGAAGTCCTGGATGCATGGAAGGGGGAAGGTGAGAACCTCATCCCCGACAAACCGAGGCCGAGGCGCGGAGGACCTGTCCTGGCCCGAGGTTCGCGCATCCGCGAAGCCCCCGGGGCGCCTCGGAAAGGCCGCGCTCGGCAAGGACGCGCAGTCTGCCCGGAAAGGGACAGTGGCCTGCGGCCAGGGCGCACGCGCTGGGCCCGCAGCACGACGGGGTGGCGGGGCGGGACCCGCGTTCCTACCTGCACGCGGGCCTCGGAGAGCCCCAGGCGCTGGCTGAGCTCCTCCCGCATGAAGGCGTCGGGGTAGTGCGTCTCGTCGAACAGCCGCTCCAGCTCATTGAGCTGCTCCAGAGTGAAATTGGTGCGGCTCCGCCGCTGCTTCAGCTTCGTCTGCCCATCCTCATCCTCCGACTTCACATCGTCGCGCTTCTCCTTGCACTCGTAGATCCCTGCGGGGTGAGCGGGCGACAGGCCGCTGAGTCCGCGGGGTGCGCGCCCGGGGGGTGCCCCGACTCCCTCCCACCGCCTCCCGCCTCTCCCGCGCCCCGCGGGTCCTGCCCTCGAGAAAGGTCACCTCGGGTGACCGGTTAGCGCGATGCCGCGAACATCTAAGCGCCTGCACGCGAGGGAAGGGGCCTTGGAAACGAATGCGCCCTGACGCAAGCGTGGCGCCCAGTCGATAAAACAAACCCGAAGGGAAGACGCGCTCCTTTCGCACTAACCCGGGCCCCGCCGACGCGGTGATTCTTGGCCTAACCTCCCAGTAGTTTCCTCAATTATCCACTTCATGTGTGTTGACACAGCCTAACCTTTTTGGGGGGGAGGGGGAAGTTGGCGTTAAATGTTAGTTTTTAAGTCAAAAACGGCTTAGGAAGAATTGCCCAAGTGCCGGGTTCCTGGCGGAGTGCGGCGTGGGGCGCCGGGGCGGGAGAAGTGCGCAGGCCGGGCCGGGGGTCGGGGTCCGGGCCGGGGCAGAGCCGCTGGGGCGAGGTGCAGGACTGGCGGGGCAGGGCCGCGCCGGCCGCGTGCGAGCCTCCGAGGAGCAAGGGTCTCTCCACTTTCCCCTCGGTCTCTCTCTTCCACACGTGCGCACACGGTCAGGCACAGCCCCTGCCGCCGGAAATGGCCCTTTCTTGCGTCCAAATACTTTGAGTTCCTCTACCTTTGCTGGGCGGTGGGAGAAGGGGGCTGGGGTCCGCATTTAGGTGAGTCTGGCTCTCAGAATCCTCCTGACGCATTGCAGACCCTCCCCACGCTCGGGGATTTAAATGAAATGCGCCCGCCTTCGGCAGCCTGAGGGGTGTTTGGTGGAAGCCGCGTCTCCTTCACCCCGGTGTTTTTCCTTTGCAGCTCCTTTTTCTCCCCGATGCTAGGACGTGCTCAAGCAAAGAAGACCTCTGTGCCCTCATCTGAGTTGGGGGATGCCCTGTCACTTGGTTTCCTCCCAAATCCTCAGGAATCTCCACTCCAGAGACCCTCTACTGGGACCTGGGGAGTCACTTAGCTCCAAAAGCAGTCTCAAAGTGGTTGCGAAGGGCAAAGACCCAAAGCGTCCATGGGGAAAGGGGGCAATTCCTGGAACTCCACACCCCACCACTGTCCCTAAGGACACTAGCCTCCTCGAAAGTCCCCCCACCCCACCCCAAGGCTTCTGACTCCTGGGCACTTGACCCCAACTCGGACTTTAAATTCTCTTTCACTTCCTGGAAGGAATACATTTCAGAGAACATCTTAGTTCTTCCCCATAGCAAATCCTTTCTTAGAGGCTAGCCTCAGTTCCTGCTCCTATCTTCACTTCTCTAAATCTGAGGATTCGACCCAGCTGAGAAATAGTTTCCAAAATGCTTAAGCTTTAATGGCATCTCTGCAAAATTTGCAGACTTGGGTACCCCAGTGGATGCACTGGGCAGCTGCCCAGGCCTCCAGAAAACTGGGTTTCTCCCAGAAAGCGCTGCTGCTCCCCTTTGACTTCCACCCTGCAAATGCCAGTCTGGGTCTCCACTCTCCCACCTCTGGTGGGGGTAGGGAAGCCCACTTCCCAATGCTTCTGTCCTCCCCCCTCCTAGCCGCTGTTTCACTTCTTGAGGGCCCTAGTGGAGCTTTGCTTTCTGCCCGAGGGCCCTAGATCCTGCTGCTTGCACTGTCAGGGCTTGAGAAGGCAGACACAGGAGGGGCACTGAGGAAGGACAAGGGCAGTGGTCAGGAGTGGTCAGCCGCCGGGCCCTGTACCCCTCTCAGATCAGTGTAGGCCACTGGCTGGAGGCCCCGGCACAACCTACTTCCCATTAAGGAAAATGCTTTTTGTATGAATTATGGAACCAGGTGCATGCAAACAGCTGCCAGTGGACCAAGCCCCCGTAAGATGTAATGGCATCTTACGTAAGGCAGGCTGGACACAAAGTGCTTGGACTATCAGAAGGCAGGGGGTGGGGTGGGGGGCTCATTTCTATCACCCCCAGCTCTCTGCTTGGACAGGTCTAGGTCTCTGGCCTGGCTGCTGGACAACTGCCCCAGAGCTCTGCCACCCAGATGCCAAGGCCAGGGTCATGCTTTCTGGTGAAGGACCCTTCCTGCGGAGATCACCCGGACCCCTCTTCTCTGAAAAAAAGGGGGGGCAAAATGACTGGCCTCTGGATTTTCTCTTTGCAATGAAAAATATAGATAAATGGTGTGTTTTCAAACTGTGTCCTTCAGAAATCTAGCCTGTCTTGTTCCTCTGATTTATGGCAGCCAATCTGTTGGTACAGGGATCTGAGGCTGGGGCGCCAGCTACTCAGCTCGGAAAACCCTCCTAAGCGGGCCTTTTTCCGGCGGAACAAACGGGAGCTTCGGACCCAGCCGCAGCACCTGGCCGCGGCGAGCGCGCACAGACGCGATTTCGCGCAGCGGGATCGGCCCCGAGCTGACAGCCTAGGGTGGGGTGGCCGGTACCCGGTGTACACGAGCTCCGCGGGGCCCATCAGACCACGTCCAGATCCTGCTGTCGCCAGTGCCCAGCCCAGGCCACCTGCGGTCACGGGAGCGGTTTTAATTTACAGACTCGCGTCACCCAAGATCACGCCTGGAGGCCCCCAGGGGAAAGTTTTCTATAAGAAGAAGCAGTGCAGGGTCGGAAAAGGAAAGACGGGACTCGGCGAGTGCCTTTCCCGGACCACCGGGCCAGCGCGTGCCCAGATGTGCCTATTTCTAGCTCTAGGAGCCTGCAGGCCATGGGCCCAGAGAGAAATGTGTATAATCGCTCCTCTGTGCGCATTGAAAGAAATACATATATTTAAAAAAAGACAAAAAGACACCCAGGCTGTCCTGCGGTATTTCTCGGGTTTAAAGCACAGCCACCCGGGCGGCGGCTCTAAGAGAATAGAGTTCGGGGTGAGATTGGGAGCGAGCGGCGGCGCCGGAGGCCTCCCCGCGCGCGCGGAGCGAGGAGGCGCGCCCGCCCCCGGGGGCCCGGGGCCGGCGAGCCGCTAGCTTACCTTCCGCAGCCCTACCCGTGCCGAACTCCTTCAGCTTGTCCTTGTCACCGTCCACGTGGTCCTTGAATAGATGCACAGGACAGTGGCCGCTGGCCTCCGTAATGTCCTGGAGGCTGGATTCCGAGGTCCCAAGCTCGCGGGAGCGCGCCAGTCCACTCTCCAAAACTTCCCGGTACGTGATGGAATCTTTCTTGCCGCCGCCGCCGCCGCTGCTGTCCTTGCTTTTCTGGTCAAAAGATTTGGATACAAAAGCCGTGAGTTCCTCCATGGCTTCCCGGGGCTGCGGGGGTCCGCGGAGCTGGGCAGGGCTGGCTGGGAGCCGGGCTGTGTCCGCACGCCTCCCGGCGCGGAGAGGTCCTTATAGGGGTAGGTCCTGCCTGCTGTTATTTGTGCCTTTCAATTTGAGATCACAGTATTTATACATGGCTACCTCTGCCCAGCCCCCAACTTCCCTGTCTGCAGCAATTACCGCTCCAGGCTCGGCGGCGGGTGCACGCCGAGGCGCTCTCTCTCCCCCACCTCCAGCCCGGCAATTGGCTTTCTTTTCATTTCATCACTCTTTGGCATCTGAGCACCTTGGTGCGGAGAGGCGAAGATCAAATTTTTGGAGAGTGGGGGAGAGAGCGCGCGCGCTAGCGAGCGCAGGCGCCAGCGCCCCAAACAGGTATCTGCAATTCTATCAATGGGTGGCAGAAAGGAAACTCGAGGAGCAGTTGATGGATTGTGGGGAGGTCCTTGCTGGCGGGCCTTTTCAGGGTATTTCGGAGCCGAGCAGCGCGGAGATACCGAAGGGCCCGGATCGGTGGTGACTGAGCCGTGAAGAAAAAGCATTGATTCCAAGTTGGAGATGCGGTTGGATCCGGAGCTGGACGACAAGATCGAGCATTCCCCAAAGCGATGGAAAGCGTCCGAGGTCCACCCCCCGGTACGCTGACAGCCGGCTATTCGGCCGGGGCGGTGGAGCTCGGTCCGCAGACCTCGGAGCGGCCGGCACCGCCGAGGCCCAGGAAGCTGCCCGCTGTGCCCTGGGCCTCTGGAGCATACGCGCGGACACAAGGAGACTCGGTTTGTAAACATCGTTCCTTTTGGCACGCGTCAGATTCCTCACTGCCGGACACACGCCACCTTCTTTAGAGCCGAGCTGTCTTCCTGTGTCTAGGATGTTTGCTTAGGGAAAATTTTATTGGGGCTTTTGCCACGGTTTTCCCCACGAGCTCCTTCTCCCCTTCCCACCACCACGTGCGAAGGGTTAACCGCTTTTCTCAGTTGCAACATGAAATTCATCTTAAGATCTTGGAAAGCAAATATGTCATTCTTCGCTGCAAAATTCCATATGCAAATAAAGTTGACTCCCCACCCCCCCTTTCCTTTTTTTTTTTTTCTGGAACATTCCCCCACCCTTTTCTGGAGTTGGGGCTTTTCCCGGGATGGGACGGATTCTGTGTTTCTTGGAGGAGTTTGTTTTGCATTTTCTGAAGTCAGCTCTGCCTCTGAAGCATTTGTGAATCTAACCCCGCTATCGGGTCCACTCTCCCCCCGAGCCTTTTGCCCAGCGCGGGCGCAGGCGGGAGCCG